>OZ030012.1:81708290-81878290 GCA_964023405.1 Apodemus agrarius | reverse complement strand
GTTCGGGCTGTCCTGGAACTCACTTTGTAGACCAGGCTGTCCTGGAACTCACTTTGTAACCAAGCTGGCCTCGAACTCAGAAATCTGCCTGCCTCTGCCTCCCAAGTGCTGGGATTAAAGGCGTGTGTCACCACCGCCCCTCCAGTCAGTGCTCTTAACCACTGAGCCATCTCTCCAGACCCTGCTGACTTCTTTTTTTTTAATATATTTGAAAATTTTATAAAATGCAATTTGATCAAATTTACCTCTCACACCTCCACCTAACTCCGCCCAGATCCACCCCCACTTCCTACCCCTCCACCTAACTCCTCCCAGATCCACCCCCACTTCCTACCCCTCCACCTAACTCCTCCCAGATCCACCTCCACTTCCTACCCCTCCACCTAACTCCTCCCAGACGCACCCCCACTTCCTACTCCTCCACCTAACTCCGCCCAGATTCACCCCCACTTCCTACCCCTCCACCCAACTCCTCCCAGATCCACCCCCACCTCCTACTCCTCCACCTAACTCCTCCCAGATGCACCCCACTTCCTACTCCTCCACCTAACTCCTCCCAGATCCACCTCCACCTCACTACTTCTTTACTTTTTTGTTTTTGTTTTTGTTTTTTTTTTAAGATTTATTTATTTTTATGTTTGTAGGTATTTTGCCTGCATGTATTCCTGCACATCCCTTCTGGGCTCTGTGGCTTCAGAAGTCAGAAGAAGGCTTCAGATTCCCTGAAACAGGAGTTCTAAGAGATTGTTAGCCGCCAGGTGGGTACTTGAAATAAAGCCGAGTCCTCTGAAGAGCAGCCAGTGCTCTTACCTGCTGAGCCAGGTTGTTTGTTTGTTTGTTTGTTTGTTTGTTTTTAAATAACCCGAGTTCAATGTATGCTGGCCATATACTGATGGGTGTGGGACTCTTCTCACTGGTCCAGTTGAGGCTGTTGACCTTGCAGGAACCAGGTACTTACAGACAAGGCTCTTCGTCCTTCAGGATCCATAAACTGCGCTAGCTGCTCAGAGAGGGGCGGAGCTCCAGAGCCACCTCCTTCCTCCGCTGCAATGGTCGCTAGCTTGGTCTTGTGTTGTGTGCAGGTGCCACAGCTGCTGTGAGCAGATGGGTCTGGTGGTCGTATTGGGTCCAGAAGATCCGGTTTCACTCCATACCCCCCTACCCTGTGTCCCTTACAACCTTTTCACCTCCTTGTTGACTTATTCTTGTTGATTTATTCTTATTCTTGGGTTATTGGGGAACCCATTACAGCAATGTAAACATTTTGAACATTTTGGGGTTGAGGTAGGGTTATGCCAGAGAGTCTCACTTTGCAGTCCAGGCTGGTCTTGAACTCAGTTTGTAGTTGAGGATTATCTTGAACTCTTTATCATCTGCCTCTGCTTTCCAAGTACTGGGATTACAGGAGTATACTGAGGTGCCTCACTGTATTGTGTGTGCATATGCATGTATACGTGTGTACATGTGTGTGTATATGTGTGTGTGTGTGTGTGTGTGTGTGCCTTGCCAAGCATTTCATCCTGGTTTCCTGATCTTACAAAAATCACATAGGCCTGGAGAGATGGCTCAGCGAGTAAGAGCACCGACTACTCTTCGGAAGGTCATGAGTTCAAATCCCAGCACCCACATGGTGGCTCACAGCCATCCGTAAAGACATCTGACACCCTCTTCTGGTGTCTGAAGACAACTATAGTGTACTCACATATAATAAATAAATAAATAAATCTTTAAAAAAAAAAGCTGGGCAGTAGTGGCACATGCCTGTAATCCCAGCACTTGGGAGGCAGAGGCAGGCGGATTTCTGAGTTTGAGGCCAGCCTGGTCTACAGAGTGAGTTCGAAAAACCAAAAAAAAAAAAAAATTATATAGAGAGCCGGGCGTGGTGGCGCATGCCTGTAATCCCAGCACTTGGGAGGCAGAGGCAGGCGGATTTCTGAGTTCGAGGCCAGCCTGGTCTACAGAGTGAGTTCCAGGACAGCCAGGACTACACAGAGAAACCCTGTCTCGAAAAACCAAAAAAAAAAAAAAAAAAAAAAAAAAAAAAAAATTATATAGCCAGCTCAGTTTTGGCTGTGTAACCTGGAAGTGTGTTTTGATGACTCCATCCTGATTTTTAGTCCATTCTGTGAAGTCACTGAGCAAATCAGCAGCCACTCTAGTATCCATGTAACAGCACTGTTCTCCCTCCAGTGCCACAGGGACTCTTGATGGACAAGCATCGGCTAGAAGCCAGGCGTAGGGCTCACACCTTTTAGTCGCAGTGCTCAGAAGGCAGAAGCAAATGGATCTCTGTGAGTTCAAGACCAGTCTACTCTAAATGGGGAGTTCCAGGCCAGCCAGGGATACACAGGGAGATCTTGTCTCAAAACAAACAAATAAAAACAACAAAACAAACAAACAAACAAACAAAACCTTACAATAAAAATCAGCATGAGACAGGCCCAATGTAACAGGTCTGTAATCTCAGCTACTTAGGAATATGAAAGAAGTTCTCACTCAAATCCAAGGCCAACATGGATGAATTAATGAGATCCTAGAAGGAATGAAGCCCTCTGTTTTAATCTCCTGTATGGAGACAAAGGAAGAGGGACAGGGAGGGGGGAAGAGAAGAGGATGGGACAGAGGAAGAGGGGGAAGGGAGAGGGAGGAGGGTGGGGGAAGAAGAGGGAAGGGACAGGCTAGTTATGGCTTAACTCAACTTCCAATCTTATTTCTCACAAATACCTACAAAATTCCTGAAATCAAACAGTCCAGACCTGCCGTCCTGCTGGAACTCACCCGCTGTGAGCCAGTAAGCAAGGCAGTGATTTTTAGGGGCAAACACTTAAGAATGCCTCTGCAGTGTGTCCTCTCCTTTATTCTCAGCCGAAGTTGGACAATGCGAGCTGAACATGCCCAGACAAGCTGAGGTGTTCCTGTCCTACAGTTTAACCTTCCAAACATGTGATCCTAGACTGACTGCAAGCTAAGCACTCCCAAAAAACGTGTCTGTCCTCTTTCTTCCTAGATTAGGATCTTCAACTGGGCATGCTCGGGACTGTCCCAGTCCGGGAGGAGGGCTTTTCTCCCTGAATAGGAACAAAGTCCCTGCAGTTCTCTGTTAGGGGAGGACTTTGCTTCGGAAATAACTTCTGTGCCTGTCTCACTCACAGTGGTAAAATCTTCCTGCACTCACTGCAGCCTGCATGTTTCTTTGATTTTGGACTCACCAAGATATGAACCTATTACATCCAGTTTCGGTATTTGCTTCAAAATAATTCCGGCAGAAGCTCTTAGAAGTGAGATCAGGTTTCCATGATCGAGTAATCGGTGCGTCTGATAGACAGGTGCAAAGGACAGAGCAGAGAGGGGGAAATTATTCTCTCATTCTTTCTGCTTCCCTCCCCTCCGAGAGAGAGAGAGAGAGAGAGAGAGAGAGAGAGAGAGAGAAGAAGAAGAAGAAGAAGAAGAAGAAGAAGAAGAAGAAGAAGAAGAAGAAGAAGAAGAAGAAGAAAAGAAAGAGAAAAAAGTGCCCTGGGAACCGAGAGGTATTGGATCCCCTGGAGCTGGAGTTACAGAGTTGTGAGCCATCTGACATAGGAGATAAATTATCATGAAATTGGGAAGGAAGCGCAGTGGGGAGTCCGGGAGAGGTTGGAGGGACAGTGTGGGCGGATACAGTCAGAATACATTGTATGCATGTAGGAAATTCCCAAAGAAGAAATTCAAGTTTTTGTTTTAAACTTTTTCCCCCCTTGAAACAAGGTCTCACACCATGTATATCCAAGCAAGGCTGGTGTCAAACTCTTCTCGAAGACCCGAGTTCAACTCCCAGCACCCAGAACAGGAGGCTCCCAATCACCTGTGATTCCAGCTTCAAGAGATCCTGGTTTTGGCCTCTGCAGAACTTGTAGGCATGTCTACATGCCACTGGCTAACAGGCACACATACAGATACATGCTTAAAATAAGTGCAATTTAAAAAGTAAAATGCCGCATAAAGCAGTGCCTTTGGTAACTGTTCTAACAACAATGGACCCCAAGAAAATGAAATTCTCAGGCAGACATGGGGTGCTTCCCTTAAATCTCAGCACTGGAGGCATAGGCAGGAGGGTCTGTGTGAGTTCAAAACTAGCCAGGTACATAGTCAATTGCAGGACAGCCAAGAATACATGGAGAGACCTCGCCTTAAAAAAATCAGAGAGAGCCGGGCGTGGTGGCACACGCCTCTAATCCCAGCACTTGGGAGGCAGAGGCAGGTGGATTTCTGAGTTCGAGGCCAGCCTGGTCTACAGAGTGAGTTCCAGGACAGCCAGGGCTACACAGAGAAACCCTGTCTCGAAAAACCAAAAAAAAAAACAAAAACAAAAAACAAAAAAAAATCAGAGAGACAGAGAGACAGAGAGAGAGAGACAGAGGCAGAAACTTTATGACAGAAACTTTATTTTGTTTTCTTTTTGTTTGTTTGAGACAGGATCTCAGCATGAAGTCCTGTTTCTCTGGCCCTTCCAGTCTTTCTGCTCCTTTTCTGCAATGATCCCTGAGCCGTAGGTCCAAGAATTATGCTGTAGATGTATCAACTAGAACGTGGTACCACATGGGCGCCTGCTCTCTGCATTTTGATAAGCTGTGGTTTTCTGTGACGGTTTTCATCTGTTTACAAAGAGAAGTTGCTTCGATGAGGGGCGGGTATAAAGATAAATATTTAGAACATAGTTAGGAATTACGACGGTTTAGTGGAGTTGATTGCAGATTCTCCTTTATGACTTCACTAGCCCTGGGTAATTGGCTAGGTTTACAATACTAGGTTTTCCCCTGTTGGGTAGGCTTTAAGTCCAATTAGAGAGCTATCAGTTACCACCCAGGTATGTGTGCCCTATTGCTCCCTTGGGGTTACTGTGCCACGCTGGTCACTGCTGTGGTTTGTGGGCATCAGAGCTAGGTAGTATTTTTTTTTTCCAAGACAGGGTTTCTCTGTGTAGTCCTGGCTGTCCTGGAACTCACTCTGTAGACCAGGCTGGCCTCGAACTCAGAAATCCCTCTGCCTCTGCCTCCCAAGTGCTGGGATTACAGGCATGCGCCACCACGCAGAGCTAGGTAGGAATTGTGGTTTCTTGAAAGCATGCATGGTGCCTTCTGGTACTTTAAGAGCTAGTCCTCAGAACAGATGCTTCTAGGTCAGAGCTCACTAAGGTCCTCTGGATCCTGTGTCCAGCATTAGGGATTTACCTTCCACCTCTGGGAGGCAGCCAGGGTAACAACAGTAGCCCGTAAGGTCTTAGGTGGATGACCCTGACCAACAATTCGAAAGGGATTCTTGTTTTTTGTTTGTTTGTTTTGGTTTGGTTTTTGTTTTTTGAGACAGGGTTTCTCTGTGTAGTCCTGTCTGTCCTGGAACTCACTCTATAGACCAGGCTGGCCTCGAACTCAGAAATCTGCCTGCCTCTGCCTCCCAAGTGCTAGGATTACAGGTGTGTGCCACCACCGCCCGGCTCAAAAGGGATTCTTATGCCTGGTGTTGAGGTTTTTGTTAGATAGTCTTGGGAGGAAAGCTGTCAGCCCATATGAGAAAAGTTTATTTAAAATAGCTTTAGAAAAGAAAGAGCGAGAGAGAGAGAGAGAGAGAGAGAGAGAGAGAGAGAGAGAGAGAAACCGCTTTTCTCATTCTGCTATATGTGGTGTGTGTGTGTGTATGTGTGTGTGTGTGTGTGTGTGTATAGGTGCCAGAAGTGCTAGGTGTCCTCAGCTATCAATCTCCTACTCAGTCTTGTGAGGCAGATCTCTCTCTCCCTGAACCTTGAGATGGTGCGCTTTTTTTCAACTAGGGGTGGGCAGCAAGCCCTCAGAATTCTCCTGTCTCTGCCTCCATCAGAGCTGGGGTTCCTGGGGTGTGCCAGAGCATCCTGTCTTGTCATATGGATGCTGGGAGTCGGGTCCTGTCATTGGGCAGCAAGCACAGTAAGCCACAGGGTCCCATGAATGAGTTCATTAAAATTCAAGGCAGCTGCTGACATGGAGAATGGTGATAATGCGGGGATACCGTGCTGAAAAACAAGGAACAGTGCTGACCTCACTCAGCATAAATTCTCACAAGGCAGCTGACAGGGCTTCCTCCAGTGCCAGGGCATCCGATGCCCTCTTCTGGACTCTGAGGTAGCCGCCACACAACTCACATATATGGTACAGAAACATGTATGCAGCTGGGCGGTGGTGGCGCACACCTGTAATCCCAGCACTCTGGGAGGTAGAGGCAGGCAGATTTCTGAGTTCGAGGCCAGCCTGGTCTACAGAATGAGTTCCAGGACAGCCAGGGCTATACAGAGAAACCCTGTCTCGAAAAAACCAAAAATCCAAAAACCAAAAAAAAAAAAAAAAAAAAAAAAAAAAAAAGAAAGAAAGAAAGAAAGAAAGAAAGAAAGAAAAGGAAAAAAAAGAAAAAGAAAAAGAAAAGAAACATGTATGCAGGCAAAACATCCATACACAGCCCGGCAGTGGTGGCGCACGCCTTTAATCCCAGCACTTGGGAGGCAAAGGTAGGTGGATTTCTGAGTTTGAGGCCAGTTTGGTCTACAGAATGAGTTCCAGGACAGTCAAGGGCTACACAGAGAAACCCTGTGTCAAAAACAAACAAACAAAAAATCCATACACAAAATAAAATAAATTTTATTATTTTATGGCTCACCCCTTTGATCCCAGCCCTTGAGAAATAGAGCTGTATCTTTGTGAGTTCAAAGCCAACCTGGTCTACAGAGCTAGTTTCAGGACAACAGAGCTACACAGAGAAACCCTGTCTTGAAAAACCAAAGCTAGCAGGGCGGCGGTGGTGGCACACGCCTGTAATCCCAGCACTTGGGAGGCAGAGGCAGGCAGATTTCTGAGTTCGAGGCCAGCCTGGTCTACAGAGAGAGTTCCAGGACAGCCATGGCTACACAGAGAAACCCTGTCTCGAAAAAACCAAAAAAGAAAAAAGAAAAACCAAAATTAACACACACACACACACACACACACACACACACACTTTTGAAAAAGTAATGACTATTGCTAGATCCAGTACAAGGCTAACATGCCTAGGCAGAAAGGGTATGCTTATTAAAGAAGTTTATCCCCAAAAAATGTAACATAATTTTGCAGATCTAAAGATTTAAAGAAAAAACTATTTAAATTGAAACTTAAAATACTTCATCTGACAGGTTTAATGGCTCAGGCCTGTAACCATAGCTACTCAGATGGTTCAGACAGAAGGGTCCCAGGAGTGGACTGCTTGGTCTTCAGTAGGAACAGGGTCAATTTGGGTACCCTGCTAAGAGTGCATGTCAATGAAAAGTCAAAGAGCCGCCGGGGAGTCCTGGTGAGAAGCCTGAATCAAGGTGCAAGCTCTCCTTACCACTCTGAGCCCAGCTCCACACATGCTGTGAAGAAATGAGATGTCAACATTTTTACAGCTGTGTGATTCTTGTATGTGGACCACATTTCCACCAGTGAGTCCATCTTGGCAGGACTTAGTCGCACATGCCTGAAATTCCAGAGCTCGGGAGGTGGCCGCAGAAGCTCTGCAGCTTTAAGAATTCCCTGAGAACCTGTTTCAAAAGCCAGCAAATTGGACTCAAGAGATAGCAGTTAAGAGCACTGACTACTCTTCTGGAGACCCTAAGTTCAATTCCCAGCAACCACATGGTGGCTCACAACCATCTGTAATGCCCTCTTCTGGTGTGTCTGAAGACAGCAACAGTGTACTGTTGCATAAAATAAACAAATAATTCTTTAAAAAAAAGCAAACTAGGGCCGGGCAGTGGTGGCACACACCTGTAATCCCAGCACTTGGGAGGCAGAGGCAGGCGGATTTCTGAGTTTGAGTCCAGCCTGGTCTACAGAGTGAGTTCCAGGACAGCCAGAGCTACACAGAGAAACCCTGTCTCGAAAAAACAAAAACAAAAACAAAAACAAAAAACAAAAAACAAAACAAAAAAAATCAAAGAAAAAAAGCAAACTAAAGTCCAACAACAGGGCTGAGTAGAGCAATGAACTTTATTTATTTATTTATTTGTTTATTTTATATATATGAGCATAGTGTAGCTGTACGGATGGTTGTGAGCCATCATGTGGTTGTTGGGAATTGAACTCAGGACCTCTGCTGGCTCCGACCCAGCTTCTTCTAGCCCAAAGATTTATTTTTTTATTATATGTAAGTATACTATATATACAGTATACTTACTGTACCTGTCTTCAGATACACCAGAAGAGGGTATCAGATCTCATTACGAATAGTTGTGAGCCATTATGTGGTTGCTGGGATTTGAACTCAGAGCATTCAGTGCTGTTAACCGCTGAGCCATCTATCTCTCCAGCCCAGTGGTGAACATTTTTAATCCCAACACTCTAGATGCAGAGACAAGCATATTTCTGTGTTCAAGGCCAGCCTGACCTATCATATTGACAGCCAGGGGGAATGTAGGAAGATCCTGGGATTTTCAGAACAGCCAGGGCTAGTTATAGAGAGAGACTGTAATGACTATTCCTGGTTGTCAACTTGACTATATCTGGAATGAACTACAATCCAGAATCGGAGGGCTCACCTGTGATCCAGTTCTTGAGGCTGGATGATACAAGCTTCTGAGCTGGATCTTGGCATGGAGATCTTGAGGCAGAGTGGCTATGAATCCCAGGAGACTAAGCAAGGCGATCTCTGAGTTCAAGGTCATCTGGGACAGAGCAAGTCCCAGATCCAGGCATGGTCCTTTAATCTGGGCCACACCTTCTGCTGAAGACCGACAAAGGGACATTGGAAGAAGGAGGATTCCTTCTTTGCCTGCTTGCCTTGTGGGGCTTAGCAAATTGGATCCTTGGATTTCCCATTCACAGCTGGCCATTGCTGGGGAGTTGGACTACAAAAGTCATCATAACAAATTCCCTTACTGTATAGACTTCCATAAGTTTTGTGACTATGAGTAATACAGAGATCCTGTCTTAAAAAAAAAAAAAAAAGAAGCCGGGCATGGTGGCGCACGCCTGTAATCCCAGCACTTGGGAGGCAGAGGCAGGTGGATTTCTGAGTTCGAGGCCAGCCTGGTCTACAGAGTGAGTTCCAGGACAGCCAGGACTACACAGAGAAACCCTGTCTCGAAAAACCAAAAAGAAAAAAAAAAAAAAAAAAGAGGGACTAGAGAAATGGACTCCGAATCGATTCTCAGCACCCTGGCTGTCCTGGAACTCACTCTGTAAACCAGGCTGGCTTTGAACTCAGAAATCCACCTGCCTCTGCCCTCTGCCTCCTAAGTGCTGGGATTAAAAGTATGTGCCATCCTCCTGCCTGGCCTTGATGCCCTCTTCTGACCTGAAACCACCATAGGTAGTAGTGTGTGTATATATACACACACATATATATACATATATATGTATATATATAGTCACACACACACACATACACACACATATTTCCATATGCATGAACTAAATAAATAAATCTTGAGGTGGGGAGAAGGGGAGAGGCCCAGCCCAGGTCGGTAACACACAGCTCAGCAGTGGAAGAACTCCTGCCTAGGATCAGTCTCAGTATTGCATGAGTAATAAATGTAGAAATGAATTTCTATCATTACATAAATAAAAAATAAGTATAGAAATAGACATTCTCTAAGTTTAATTTTAAATCTACTTAGTATTATTGTGTAGGATATGTGTTGCATATTATGTTGGTTAGTTTGACACAACCAACACACAAGTCTAACACAAGTTAGAGTCTTCTAAAGGAGAAAATGAGAAACTCTCCGAGCTGAGACAATGACATCCATCCGATTGGCCTAAGTAAGTAAGGGACTAGAGAAATGGACTCAGATTCAGTTGAAATTCCAGAAATGGACATAGCGTTATTTTGATTGCTGTGGAGGCCCAAGCCTACTATGGGCAATGCCGTTACTGGGCAGATGGCTCTGGGCTATGTAAGAAAGCAGGCTAAACCAGGGGGTAGTGGTGTATGACTTTAATCCCAGCACTCAGGAGGCAGAAGCAGATGGATCTCTGTGATTGTGAGACCAGTCTGGTCTACAGATCAAATTCCAGGACAGCCAGGGCTACACAGAGAAACCCTGCCTCAAAAACAAAAGATAAAGAAAGAGAGGGAAAGAGGGGGGGAGGGAGAGAGAGAGAGAGAGAGAGAGAGAGAGAGAGAGAGAGAGAGAATAAGCAAAGAGGCGGAGCAGCCATGGGGAACGGGTCACGAAGCAGAGTTCCCTGTGACTTCTGTTTCAGTTCCTGCCTTGACTTCCGCCTTGGGACCCAGTTCCAGGTTATATAAGTCAACTAAACCTTTTCTTTTTTTCTTTTTAAGATTTATTATTATTATTATTATTATTATTATTATTATTATATGTAAGTACACAGCAGCTGTGTTCAGACACACCAGAAGAGTGCATAGGATCCCATTACAGATGGTTGTGAGCCAGCATGTGGCTGCTGGAATTTGAACTCAGAACCTCTGGAAGAGCAGCCAGTGCTCTTAACTGCTGAGCCATCTCTCTAGCCTAACTAAACCTTTTTTTTTTGTTTTGTTTTTTGTTTTTTTGTTTTTTTTTCCGAGACAGGGTTTCTCTGTGTAGTCCTGGCTGTCCTGGAACTCACTCTGTAGACCAGGCTAGCCTCGAACTCAGAAATCCACCTGCCTCTGCCTCCCAAGTGCTGGGATTACAGGCGTGCGCCACCAACGCTTGGCTCTAACTAAACCTTTTTTTTCCTAACCAAGCTGCTTCTTTGGTCCTGGGCTTTGTCATGGCACCAGAAAACAAACTAGGACATATACTAAGATCCGCGGACCCCCTGTA
This sequence comes from Apodemus agrarius, assembly GCA_964023405.1. Lineage (NCBI taxonomy): Eukaryota > Metazoa > Chordata > Mammalia > Rodentia > Muridae > Apodemus > Apodemus agrarius. Next base: position 81,867,501 of record OZ030012.1, on the reverse strand, counting down.
GCGTTCTTCCTTCCATCTTTACAGGTGCTCTAGGGGTCAGACTAAGGCCGTGGGACCCACAGCAAGGACCTTTACCCACCAGAGCCATCAGACTGTTTGCTTATTTAAGATGTAGCCCAGGCTCACGTTGAACTTCCTGCGAAGACCACGTCTGGCCTTGAATTCCTGATCCTCCAGCCTGTACCTCCCAGAGTGCTAGGATTGCAGGCTTTTGCTTCAAGACACCACCCAGATAAATTTACATTTTTAAAATGATTTTATTTATTTATGTATATAAGTACACTGCAGCTGTCTTCAGACACACCAGAAGAGGGCATCAGATCCCATTACAGACAGTTGGAGCCACCATGCGGTTGCTGGGATTTGAACTCAGGACCTCTGGAAGAGCAGTCAGTGTTTTTAACTGCTGAGCCATCTCTCCAGCCCCATAAATAAATATTTTAAACACACACACACACACACACACACACACATACACACACACACACACCAACAAATCCTGAGTGTGGTAGTGTTTGACTGTAATCTCAGCACTTGGGAGGTAGAAGTACAAGGGCCATGAATTCAAGGTTATCTTGGGTACATAGTGAGATCAGTCTGGATTTCATGAGACAATGCCTAAAAAAAAAAAAAAAAAAAAAAAAAATTAGTCCATATGTTGAGGCCTGCTCCTTTAACAAAGCTATAGACATTTTGTATTCAGTCTCCGTTCTCCTCATAAGGTAAAATTATATTCAGGTTCTCAGACTCCACCTCCCAGAAGTAATTATGCATATTGACACTGAAGAATGTTACTAATAAGCCAAAAAGTCATGATTGAATCACTTGTACCCTGTTATTTCAACGTTCTAAATTTCCCCTGTTCACTACTGTCCACCACAAGTGGTAACAATTCTATTCCCGCACAAACATCATGACCAAGAAGCAAGTTGGGGAGGAAAGGGTTTATTCAGCTTACACTTCCACATTGCTGTTCATCACCAAAGGAAGTCAGGACTGGAACTCAAGCAGGTCAGGAAGCAGGAGCTGATACAGAGGCCATGGAGGGATGTTACTTACTGGCTTGCTTGTACTACCACATCCAGCATAGCAGACGTTTTATTTCTAAAATGTACAGTTTTCTGGGTTACAGGGGGCATTTTGGCTATTGACCCTAAGCATTTGACAAATTCCTTTTAATAAACTATAAACATTACTGTTATAATTTTTTTTGTTTTGTTTTTTCCGAGATAGAGTGTCTCTGTGTAGCCCTGGCTGTCCTGGAACTCACTCTGTAGACCAGGCTGGCCTCGAACTCAGAAATCCACCTGCCTCTGCCTCTCAAGTGCTGGGATTACAGGCGCGCGCCACCACGCCCGGCTGCAGGGTGGTTTCATAGAAATGTACCAACCTCTCCCTCCCTAGAGTGTAAGTTTTGTTTTGTTAAGATAACATCTCAAGCTCTCTCATTACTCTCTCATCGCTCTCCCTCTTAGCTCTCACCTCTCTGCCCCTCTTGGGCTCCCCTTCCCCCTCTCTCCACGTGGTCATGGCCGGCCTCCACTCCTCTCTACTCCCTCTACTCACTCTCTCTCTCTCTCTCTCTCTCTCTCTCTCTCTCTGCCTCCACTATACCACTGACTCCCATCCTCTTCCCTGAATAAACTCTATTCTATACCAAAAAAAAAAAAAAAAAAAGATAACATCTCAAGTAGCCCAAGATGGCTATGAATGCTCTATGTAGTCCAAGGATAACTTTGATTTCCTGATCCTTCGGCCTCCACTCTTTTTTTTTTTTTTTTTTTTTTTTGAGATTTTTTTTGGTTTTTTCGAGACAGGGTTTCTCGGTATAGCCCTGGCTGTCCTGGAACTCACTCTGTAGACCAGGCTGGCCTCGAACTCAGAAATCTGCCTGCCTCTGCCTCCCAAGTGCTGGGATTACAGGCGTGCGCCACCACGCCCGGTAAGAATTATTTATTTATTTTATTAAGTCCACTGTCACTGTCTTCAGACACACCAGAAGAGGGCATTGGATCCCATTACAGATGGTTGTGAGCCACCGTGTGGTTGCTGGGATCTGAACTCAGGAAATCTGAAAGAGCAGTCAGTGCTCTTAATTGCTGAGCCATCTCTCCAGCCCTGCCTCCACTTTTTTGTTTGTTTGGTTGGTTGGTTGGTTGGTTGGTTTTGTTTCCGAGACAGGGTTTCTCTGTGTAGCCCTGGCTGTCCTGGAACTCACTCTGTAGACCAGGCCTCTAACTCAGAAATCCACCTGCCTCTGCCTCCCAAGTGCTAGGATTAGAGGCGTGCGCCACCACTGCCCGGCTTTCCTTTCTTTTTTCTTTTTTCTTTTCTTTTCTTTTTTTTTTAACCAAACCAAAACAAAACAAAACAAAACAAAAAACAAAAAACAAGAACAAAACAAAACACCGAGTCTTTATTGGTCTTGGCAAATTGAGGGGAATGAATCCGGAGGAGTGGGTGGCCCCAATACCGGGCAAGCCATGGAGAACTCGCCCAGGAAGTGGGAGATCATCTCTGGCTTGATCTCCTCGTGGTTGAAGCTCTTGCCATTTGCACACCACGCTACGGACCCTCTCGGGCAGAGTGATCACATCTTCACCACCTCGGGCTTCTCCGTGGCTGGCGCCTCCTTCTTGGTCTTCCTCAAGCGCTGGAGCAGTGAGTGCTGCTTCCGCAGCCGCCCACGGTTCAGCGCTCGCTGGTAGGACGTGTCGAGCCGCTCGCTGGTCGAGGTCTACACCAGGTAGGTGGACTTGCGGGAGGTCCGCTTCTCCTGCTGCTCCACTTCAGCCTGCGTGAGCGCGCATCGGGGTTAGCCGGGGCTCGCCGTCCGAACCCGGGGTCCCGGGCTATGCTAGCTGCACTCCTGCCCGGTAAGGCTGCCCGCCCCCGGTACGACAGCCCGGTGAGGGGACACACAGCCCCGCGGCCACCCGCGACCTTCCATGCCCTTCCGCACCCGCCATCCGCCCAGCCTCCACTCTTGAGGGCTGAGAGTACCAGCGTATACCACCTCGCTTTTGATTTTACTTAGTTTTATATGTATATGTATGTGCACCCCATTCATGCAGCACCGGAAGAGACCAGAGGAAGGCATTGAGTCCCTGATACTGGAGTTTTAGGTGGTTGTGAGCTGCCAGAACTGCAGCTGCTGGGAGCTGAACCCAGGCTTGGGCCGGGCAGTGGTGGCACATGCCTTTAATCCTAACACTTGGGAGGCAGAGGCAGGTGGATTTCTGAGTTCGAGGCCAGCCTGGTCTACAGAGTGAGTTCCAGAACAGCCAGGGCTACACAGAGAAACCCTGTCTTGAAAAAACATAAAAGAAAAAAGCAAGTGCTCTTAACCCGTGAGCCACCTCTCTAACCCCGTATTTATTTACTTTTGTAGTATTTCAGATTGAGTCCTGGACCTTTGACATGCTAGGCACGTACTGGACCGCTGAACTTCAGCCTCAGTTTTTAAAAATTTATTTATTTGTATCTCCTTCTTTAGTTATTTATCTTGAGGTCTTTGAAACCAGGCCTCAGTCTGTCATCTGGGCTGGCCTTAAACTTGTGGCCTTTCTAACTCTGCGTCCCAAGCGTCTGGAGATACAGGTGTGACCCATTAGACAGGAAACTGATCCGGTTTGTAGCTGGAAAGCTGCAGTTCCTACTTGGGAAGCCATGTGTCACCCACCACGGACTGTGTGAAGACCTCGTATCACCAGGAACTCTCTGTGTGGTGCCCTTCGAGGGCTGGAGTCCTTACTGAGGCTGCCAGACGGTAGTTAGGTCATGAGCGAGCACGGCGCTCACCCCGAGGGTCCTGAATACTTGGCTTCCTTCCCTCCCTCCTTTCCCATCCCCTCTTCAGTTTCCTTTCTTGATCCATGGCCTCCTGTAGCTCCGGCCAGCCTTGAACCCCCGATCCTCCTCCCTGCTTCCTAAGCGTTGGATGTCGGCCGTACACTCTCACAGCTGGCTGAGAATTTTGTGATGGGGTTGGGTGTGAGAGAGCTTGCTGTGTAAGCACTGGACTTCAGAGCCCTAGGACAGAATGGTGGAAGCACACTATGTGTGAGGAGGTGGAGGCTCGAGGCCGGGGGATTTCTGAGCTAGCTGGCAGCCAGTCTGGTTTTAGGCTCAATGAGAGACCCTGTGTCAGTAAGGCAGAGTGACAGAGCAGGATACCCAATGTCATTCTCTGACCTTCACAGGCACCCGGACCGTGCACATGCCCACACATATATGTGTACATACAGGCACGGTATGTAGCCGTGGAGAGGCTGTGGCAAGAGGATTATCCCAGCACTAACACGACTGCATTCCTACCAGGCACAGAAGTTAGAAGACCAGCAGAAGCTGGGCAGTGGTGGCGCACGCGTTTAATCCCAGCACTTGGGAGGCAGATGCAGGCAGAATTCTGAGTTCGAGGCCAGCCTGGTCTACAGAGTGAGTTCCAGGACAGCCAGGGCTACACAGAGAAACCCTGTCTCGAAAAAACCAAAAAGAAGAAGAAGAAGAAGAAGAAGAAGAAGAAGAAAGAAGAAGAAGAAGAAGAAGAAGAAGAAGAAAAGCAGAGGTTCTTTGAGGGCAACTTGGGCTGCGTGAGACCTTGCCTCAAAAAATTAAAATTGACAAGAGAAAAAGGAAGGATAGAAATGAAGGAGGAAAAATAATATATTCAAATTGGACTGTAAGCAGATCGGCAAGAACAGGTGGCAAAGCGTGTTATTTCGAACCTGCTTCTCCCAGAAACAAAGAACTGATGGGGACGGGTAGATCCTGCCAAGCATGGCGGCATACGCCTGGAATCTCTACATTCGGGAGGCCGAGGCAGGAGGAGCACGGTTCAGGACAACTTGGGTTCTTAGTTGGACCCTGTTTCAAAAACCAACCAGAGAGAGATCGATGTGGGTGAGCTTGTTTCTGCTGTGTACTACCGCCGCCGCTCTTGTGGATTTTGCTACCTGCCCTCCTGACCCGTGTTTGCAAAGACTAAATCCCCAAAGAAGCAGGTTCTCTTCTGATCTACAAAGTCACAGTCCACAGTCCGTGCTCCTCCCCTGCAGAGTTTCTTTGTTCCAGAGCATTTTGGATTACGCTCATCATGGGGCTTTGAAGGCAGATGTAGTCCATCGCTACAACACCCTCTGCTAGTGTCTGGAAAGAAAGTAGTAAAATCTTCAAAGACAAAAGGCTCAGAAGCGGGATCATGGGCTGTATAATATATTTTACTTCATTTATTTACCTTGTTTTTTCGAGACGGGGTTTTTCTGAGTAGCCCTAGCTGTCTTAGAACTCCCTCTGTGGTCCAGGCTGGCCTCGACCTTGGAAATCCTCCTGCCTCTGCTCCACCATCATCCAGTTGTGTTAGTATGTTTGATGTGTTTATTTTGGTGTAGATATTTGACAAGCACTCTATTCCTGAGCTACACGCTCAACCCTTTATTGATTTTGTTTATTTTGAGTCAGGGTCTCTGTATGAAGCCCTAGCCTCTTCGGAACGTGCTAATTAGACCAGGCTTAGACCAGGCTAATGCAGACTCACAGAGATCTGCCCAGTCTCTGCTTCCTACGTGCAGAGATGAGAGGCGTGCGCCACCCTGCTCAACTGTTTTTCTTTTCTGTTTTTGAGGCAGGGCTCTCTGTGTGACACAGACTGGCCTGGAATTCCCAGGATCCACTTGCTTCCGCTCTCCCACTGTGGGCATCAAAGGTGTGCGATGATATCACACCCAGCCTCGAGTCTGTGTTGAAACAGAGTCTGTCTCCTGTTGCCCAGGCGTTCTTGCTTTCTTGGGACCACAGGTATACAATGCCAGCTCTTTTTTTATAGATGTTTAACTTTTTTATATATATATTTAGTTTTTGTTTGGTTGGGTTAAGCCAGCTACAAACTTGATAAATAGATGGAGCTGCCTTGAATTCCTCATCCTTCTGCCTCCGTCTTCTTCTTCTTTTTTTAAAATTGTTTTCGTTTTTTTGTTTTAAGAATTATTTATTTTATCTATATGAGTACACTGTAGCTGTCTTCAGACACTCCAGAAGAGGGCATTGGATCCCATTACAGATGGTTTGAGCCTCCATGTGATTGCTGGGATTTGAACTCAGGACCTCTGGAAGGAAGAGCAGTCAGTGCTCTTAACCATTAAGCCATCTCTCCAGCCTGCCTCTGTCTTCTAAGTGCTGAAGTCATGGACAAGGAGAGGGTCTTAGGCAGTCCAGGCTGGCTTGCCCTGAAGTTCTTAGCCTTTCCCTCCCAGGTGCTGGGATTCCAGGCTCATACTTCTATGCCTAATTCTCATTTAACTTTTTTTTTTTTTTTTTTTGGAGACAGGGCTTCTCCGTGTCGCCCTGCCTGTCCTAGAACCTGCTCTCAGAGATGAGCTGATGAGCAGCCTCTGCCCCAGAGTGCTGAAACTAAAGGTGTGCACCACCACCGCCAGCTCCCATTTTACTTTCAAAGAAAATTTGTCTATTTGTCTGCATGAGAGCTTGTTCCATTTTCCATCCCCCGCACCTGTGTGAGTCCCAGCAGCTGGCCTCAGATGGACAATCTCAGCGTCTTTTTGAAGGCATGTAAGAGGCTCTACGATTTCATCATCTCCACTTGTGAAAGATGTACACTAGATAGAAAAATCCGTGTGTGTGTGTGTGTGTGTGTGTGTGTGTGTGTGTGTGTCTTCTGTCAGCACTTTAGGTTTTTTGGGTTTTTTTTTTTTTTTTTTTTTTTGGTTTTTCGAGACAGGGTTTCTCTGTTTAGCCCTGGCTCTCCTGGAACTCACTCTGTAGACCAGGCTGGCCTCAAACTCAGAAATCCGCCTGCCTCTGCCTCCCAAATGCTGGGATTAAGGGTGCGCACCACCACCGTCCTGCTTAGTTATGTTAATTTCACTGATAGGGACTGACTCTTTGTCAATGCCTGGCCAGTGCACAGCCATTATTTCTCCACGACCTGCAGGCTAGTGTAGGCCAGAGGATTGAAGAACAGGCCTGCCGCAGCTTTCTCTGTTCTTCTCCCGCCCACACATGACCAGGAGAACTGGCTCGCCACAGTAATTTAAAGGGAAAAAAATTTCACATGGACACTGACTAAGTTTTCTTTCAATTGCCCTGATATAAACCATGACCAAAAGTAACTTGGGGGAGGAAACGGTGTATTTGGACTCCACATCTAACATCACTGAGGGAAGTCAGGGTAGAAACTGAGGCAGAGGCAGTGGGGGAGTGCCACTTACTGGCCTGTTCCTCATGGCCTGCCTTACCCAGTTTGCTTTTTTTTATAGCACCTGACACCACCTGCTCAAAGGTAGCTCTGCTCTGCCACAGACGGCTGGGCTCTCCCACATCTATTATTAATTAAGAAAATGCCTGCCCCACAGACTTACCTACAGGCCAGCCTAATCTGATGGAGACAGTTTCTCAGTTGAGGCTTCCTTTTTCCAGAAGACTCTAGTGTGTATCAAGTGGAAAAAAACAGCAAGAACGAAAACCAACCAAATCAACACATGCACACACACACACACACACACACACACACACACCACTGCACAACATATGTGCAGAAATCAGAGGATCTCTGGATCATGTGTGGGAATTGGTTCTCTCTTACTGTGTGCATCCTGGGGTAGAATTCAGGTTGTCAAGCTTGGCTGAACCATAATCACTTGGTTGATGGTTTGGGTTTTCGTTTGCTTATTTTTATTTATTTAGTTTTTATTTTCGTATGTTGTGTTTTAGATTCTCACTATGTAGTCCTGGCCGGCCTGGAACTCACTACATAGACCTCAGATTCACAGAGATCTGCCTGCTTCTGCTTTTTGAGTACTGGGATTAAATGGGTGTCCATCATGCCTGACCAGGTTTTGTTGTTACCCTACATTTGCTTAAAATGCAATGTAAACCTTCTGCATCAGGACCCCTAGTTCTAGGATTATAGTAGGTGTGTGCCACCATACCCAGCATAGGAGTAATCTTTAGAAAACACATTTGCTTATTTCTTTATTATTTTGTGTGCATGAATGTTTTGCCCATGTGCATGCCTGGTGACTGTGCAGGCTAGAAGAGAAGCCTGGAGTTGGAGTTACAGTAAGCTGTGAACTGCCCGTGGGTACTGAGAATTGAACCTGGGTCATAAGCCAGGCGTGGTGGCACATGCCTGTAATCCCAGCACTTGGGAGGCAGAGGCAGGCAGATTTTTGAGTTCGAGGCCAGCCTGGTCTACAGAGTTCCAGGACAGCCAGAGCTACACAGAGAAACCCTGTCTCGGAAAAAACAAAAACGAAAACAAAAACAAAAACAAAAAACCCCAAGCAAACGAAAACAAAACAAAACAAACAAAAAGAACTTAACCATAGCCGGGCGGTGGTGGCACACGCCTGTAATCCCAGCACTTGGGAGGCAGAGGCAGGCGGATTTCTGAGTTCGAGGTCAGCCTGGTCTACAGAGTGAGTTCCAGGACAGCCAGGGCTACATAGAGAAACCCTGTCTCAAAAAAAAAAAAAAAAAAAAAGAACTTAACCATAGTAGATAGCCAGCCGAGACCTGTTTTTTAATTTCGTGGATTACCATGTGATTTACGCAAGGTTTGGGTATTTTTTTAATCCAAGTCTGGATAGTTCCTTTGACAGCAGGCATAGCTTGCTAATTGATAGAAGGAAGCAGATGGCACTTGAAAAAATCAACAATTAAGAAGATACCATACTTGAAAAGAAAAAGATAAAGGACATTTAATCGCAGAGAGCACAACCACATGACAAGACTTTAGGATTAAGGGTTCTTAAACGCAAGTATGTTGCTTAAAAAAAAAAAAAAAAGTAATTGTTGGGTGGGGTGGCAGCATAGGCCTTTGATTCCAGCACTTGGGAAGCAGAGGTAAGCAGATCTGAAGCCAGCCTGGTCTAGGGATTGAGTTTCAGGGCAACCAAAGCTACACAGAGAAACCCTGCCTCAGAAAACAAACAGCAAAACCCATGTAACTGCTGGGCATGGTTGCACATACCTTTAGTCCCAGCAGAGGCAGAGGCTAGTGGCTCTCTGAGTCTGGCTAGCTTGGTCTATAAAGAGAGTTCCAGGACAGCCTAGGGCTACATAAATGGATCCTGCCTCAAAACAACTGCAAAAAAATGTTTTACTTAATATCTAACTTTGCGGGCCACAGAGATGGCTCAGCAGTTAAGAGCGTTTGACTGCTCTTCCAAAGGTCCTGAGTTCAAATCCCAGCAACCACATGGTGGCTCAGAACCATCCGTAATGAGATCTGATGCCCTCTTCTGGTGTGTCTGAAGACAGCTCTAGCGAACTTACATATAATAATAAATTAATCTTTGGCCAGGAGCAAGCGAGGCAGGAGCAAGCAGAGGTCCTGGGGTCAGTTTCCAGCAACCACATGATGGCTCACAACTATCTTAACTTTGCAAATCTGTCCTGCAACTCTATCTATAGACCAGGCTGGCCTTGAACTCAGAGGTTCACCTGCCTCTGCTTCATGAATGCTGCGATGAAAGGCGTGTGCCACCACACCACCCAGCTCAGCTAAAGTTTGCAATTTTTAGAACCTGGCATATGTTATGGTTTGAATGTTAATACTCACCCCCAGATGAGGCTAATATCAGATATTAGAGCCTGATAACCATTGGTATTATTAAAAGGTGGCGGCATTTGGGAAGTGATTAAGTCTTGAACAGTCTACCCTGATGGAGTAGGATCATGTCTGTTTAGCAGCTTTCTATAGCCATTTGGACAAAATGCCAAAGAATACATACATACATATATATATATATATATATATATATAATGACAATCTGTTTCAAGAGAAAACAGGACTGTATGTAAGTTACCAAGCCCAAGATATTTTTATTATAGCAGCCTGAGCAGACTGAAGATTAAACTGTTAAGGCTGAGGTGTGGCTTAACGGCAGGCTACTTGGCTTGCGTGCTTGAGGCCCTGTGAGCATGCTGGTGTGTATCTGTAATCTCAGCACTGAGGTTCAAGATTCAAGGCCTGCCTGAGCCACATAGCAAGTTCCTTGCCCGTGTTCCATAGCGAGGCTCAATATGAAGGGGGTGGGAACATAGAGGCAGCGGGCCAGCGTGTTTACCCAGGCTGGGGGTTCAGCATTATTATGGTGTATAGGATGTGGTTTCAATGCAAAAACCTCGGGTTCAGTGTCTAATCCTAAAGGAAACAAGTTAATTATTAAGCACTTGCTACAAGTCAGGCACTGAGAGAGGAGTTTTCCTTTTTTCCCCCTAAATACTTATTTGTATTTAATGTGCATAGGTATCCTGCCTGTGCATATATCTGTGCATCGTGTGTGTGTGTAAAGTGCCCACAGAGGGTAGAAGAGGGTGTTAGAACCCTCAGAACTGGAGTTTAGATGGTTGTAAGGCTCCATGTGGGAGCTGGGAATCGAACTTGAGTCCTCTGGATGGGCTCTGATCATCTCTCCAGCCTAAGCTAAGAGTTTTCTATTGGTTGTCTCCTGTGATCCTCACCTCTGGCTGAGAAGGGAAATATTATTTCCTGCCCCCCTCCACACACACAGAATGTTGCTATGTACCTACTTTTCCTCGAAAGTGTTCTGTCTATTTCCACCTCTTTTTTCTTTTCTTTCTTTTTTTTTTTTGGTTTTTCAAGACAGGGTTTTTCTGTGTAGTACTGGCTGTCCTGGAACTCACTCTGTAGACCAGGCTGGCCTTGAACTCAGAAATCCGCCTGCCTCTGCCTCCCAAGTGCTGGGATTACAGGTGTGTGCCACCACGCCCGGCTCTACTTCCACCTCTTAATACTGGAAGCGCTGCGATTCCCCACTGCCCCACCCTCCACCCCCTTTGGGTTTTTCAAGACAAGGTTTCTCTGTGAAGCCCTGGCTGTCCTGGAATTCTGTAGATCAGGCTGGCCAAAATTCCGAGATCTTGTTTTGTTTTGTTCTGAGAGAGCCCCTTGCCTGGTTTACACAGAACCGAGTGTCAGACCCAGGGCTCAACATACTCAGGCAAGCACCTGAGCCATCTCCCCAGCCACTGACATTTCTTTTAAAATATATTTCTTAATCTGCTTATTTTATGTAGCACAAAAGGGCCACAAGCCTACACATGGAAGTCTGAGGAACTTGTAGGAATCCGTTCTCTCCTTCCGCCATATGCAAAGGGTGGAACTCAGTTCTCTCCTTCAGCTGTACGGAAGGGAAGGGGTGGAACTCCTTGTCAGGCTTGCTAGTGGAGCCCTGACCTGCTGGGGCCACACTGCTGTTCTGCCAAAATTCCTTTCAAATGCAAAAAAGAAAAAAAAAAAAAGTAAGAATCCAGTCATAGTGACGCACACTTTCAACTCCAGCGTGTAGGAAGCAGAGGCAGAGAGATCTCTGGGAGTCTGAGGCCAGCCAGGCCTCCACAGTAAGAACCTGTCCCTGTTTAAAAAACGAAAGTGATAGTTCACTGTACAACCTCTGACAATTTTGTATTACCAATTTTTCTTAAGTGTTTATAATTAACAAGATACCAATGAGTTTTTCTGGACTGACTCAAATTGATGTCATAAAACATCTAAGTTGAGAGCAGACTTTTTTGTTGTTGTTGTTGTTTTTTCGAGACAGTCTTGGCTGTCCTGGAACTCACTCTGTAGACCAGGCTGGCCTCGAACTCAGAAATCCGCCTGCCTCTGCCTCCCAAGTGCTGGGATTAAAGGCGTGCTAAGAAAGCCTGTAGGTACACGTCTTCACAATGTCAGGTTCTGTCATGACCTATTAGAACTCTGAGGTAGATGCTACCAATGAGGAAGGAGCCCTCCATTTTGTAGGTGTGCTCCAGAGATATCCAGCTGCCGGTTACCACAGTGTCCGTGAACGAAGGGACACGGAGACTCGATCCTTGAGTTTCAGCCTCCGGACCCACTGCTAGTTGAATTCTTCTTTGCTATCCCCTGCGATATTCCCCACAAAAGACTGGCAAAAGGCACGAAATGAACACAGCAAGGTGATATATTGTATTTTACTAGTTGTGTGTAGCAACAACAACAACAAAAGGTACAACTCAGGCAAAATGTATTTGCTTATGTATAAACCGTTGTGGTGTACCCACTGCACCAGGGAAACCCCCGAAGAAAAGATAAACAGAGACAGAAAGCAGGGCATTGGGTGGCCGGGGCTCTCCCCGAGGCAGAAGCTGTTGTAACCAGGAAGGAAGCTTCTGTTTATTATAGAGTCGAATGGGGAGTGGGACCTAGTGCACACAACCGAACCTGGAGGCAGAGCGTTACATATAGGTAAACAAACACAAGGGCAGAGTTTATGGTGTACAGCTGGGCCAAGGAGGCAGGTCTGGCTAATCTGGGTAGGAGCGGTTTCAGTAGGGAAGCAGTCTGCGGGCTGTAAGTATGGGGGTGGGGAGAAAGCGACGGTGGACAGGGTTTTTAAAAAGACTGCCGGTGCCCAGTGTCCCCCTGGAAGGCTTCGCTATCCCTGTGAGACTGAGGCTATGGGTCCTCACCTGGTCCCCCTTACCTCATCAACTCCCACTAACTCAGGATGTCACTCAGGGCCACCTCTGCCCCCACACTGTTCACACTGTTGCTTGTAACTACTACACCTATAACATGATGGGCAGGGGACTACATTACATACTGCAAATCTTTTTTTTTTTTTTCTTTCTTCGAGACAGTGTTTCTCTGTGTAGTCCTGGCTGTCCTGGAACTCACTCTATAGACCAGGCTGGCCTCAATTTCAGAAACCCACCTTCCTCTGCCTCCCAGAGTGCTGGGATTACAGGCGTGCGCCACCACGCCCGGCTCCATACTGCAAATCTTAAGAGGATGCCTTCAACATAGATGGGCCATTTAACTTGGATTATCAGTTTAAAACATTATTCGTCTCCTTGCTCCTTTGTGGTGTGTGTGTGTGTGTGTGTGTGTGTGTGGTTTGTTTTGTTTTTATTTAGGGTCACACGGTGTAGCCTGCTATATAGGACAAGTTGGCCTTAAACTCACTGAGATCTACCTGCCTCTGCTATAATAAATAAATTTTAAAAAGATAAAGTATCAGGCAAAATATGAATTATGATGATTAGTCAAAAATATATTTAGTCAGCCGGGCATGGTGGCGCATGCCTGTAATCCCAGCACTTGGGAGGCAGAGGCAGGCGGATTTCTGAGTTCGAGGCCAGCCTGGTCTACAGAGTGAGTGCCAGGACAGCCAGAGCTACACAGAGAAACCCTGTCTCAACAAAACAAAACAAAACAAAACAAAAAACAAAACAAAACAAAACAAACAAACAAAAAAGCATACTGTATTTGCTATAACATGACATAGGGCGTAGGGTAGGAGGAGTCAAAATGAGTTAGGGTTGCACTCAAAACGGGGCTTTGAGCAAAAGGTACTTTTAATAAATCCTGCTATTAACTTCAGTTTTTTAGAAATGAAACCCTTGAACTTTTCCATTCTCCAGTCACTTCTGCAGACTAAAGACACAGGAAAGTGACCTCAATGAAGGCGGGTGGAGGGGTGGCCTGGTCCACCTCTTTTTTTTTTTTTTTTTTTTTTTTTTTTTTTTTTGGTTTTTCGAGACAGGGTTTCTCTGTGTAGCCCTGGCTGTCCTGGACTCATTCTGTAGACCAGGCTGGCCTCCAACTCAGAAACCGGTCCGGCTCTGCCTCCCAAGTGCTGGGATTAAAGGCGTGCGCTTCCACCGCCCGGCGGGCCACCTCATTCTTAAGAGAATAGACGTGGCCCTCCTCTGTGGGGTAAGAGGCAAGCAGGTGCACTGGCGGCTGGGAGCCGCCGGCGGGGGGGGGGGGAGGGGAGGGGAGGGGAGGGGAGGGGACGCTGTCTCCCCACCCCCGAAGCGGAAGTGGCGTCCTGCCTGGAGCTCAAGCTGCTGCCGGTCTCTGCCAGAAATACGTAAAAATTTTAACTCCCGTCGGCTGAAAGGTTCAACGCAAAACTCAAGATTTCCCTCCCTCCGTGGAAAGTCCCAGCCATTATCTGACTTCAAGAGCACCCTGTGGGCCACTTAGAAGCCGAGGAGTCTGCTTTGATTTTTCTCCTTTCCGGCTGGTATCTTAGAAAGCATCCTCCATATGGCGTTTATAAAGTGTGTGCTCTCATCCCATAATAGCTGAGAACAGACCTACATTCTAGGAGAGCTTTGGGAAGAGAAGTTGAATATCTGAGCATTTCTTCCTTCCTCTCTTTCTCGGAGTAATCGCACTGTGAGCTGTGCCTGGGGGCACATGCTTGCAATCCCAGGGTCCCAGGATGCCGACTCTCAGTTCAGTGCCTCCTTGGGCAATTTAGCCAGACCCTGTCTCAAAAAGTAAAGCAAAGCAGGCATCTAAACCCTTGCCTGTAATCCCAACATTTAGGAAAATAAGACCAGTTTGGTCTAGGCTATGTGAAACTTCCTTAAAATTCAAGGAAATAAAATAATGTTTAAACTGCGTTAGCATACAGATAAAATTCGGACTTGGCCCGGGCAAGGTCAATTCCCACTGTCGACTAAGGATAATAGTAATAGTTATACCTGTTCCGTTTTGGACCCAAGAACTAGGGACCGAGGCGCATATTTTACACATTAGAACCGACCAAGCCTCCAGGTCTTACCAGCATTCCTCAGACCCTACCTGGTATACCACACCCTGCCCCTGCCCCCAGCACTGAAGTTTTACAGCCCAGGGCTGAGCCGCCCTTCCGCCCCCTCTCCCCTCCCCCCCCCCCGCAGGCTCCTCGTATAATTCAGACATATTTTCTCATCCATTCTCTCTCGCTCTCTCTCCCTCTCTCCTCTCTACCTCTCCCTTTCTCGAACCCCTCTCCCTTCCTCTCCTCCTCCTCTCCTCTTTCTCTGTGTGTTCACCCTTTCTCTCTCCCTTCCTCACCTCCCCATGGCCACTTCCCTGGTCCCAATAAATTTTCCTTTAAGATATTCTAATCTGGCTTGAATTGACTCATTTCACCGGTGAAGAAATAACAAGGGTGAACATTTTTGTTTACAGGACTAATTTTTGATCCATCCTGCCCCTTTAATTATATTTAAAATGTTTGATTAGAATATTGCCTTTAAAAAAAAAAAACAGAGGCAAACGTTTAAGACACATTTCAATCAGGAAATATACCTTTTTTTTTTTTTTTTTTTGGAGACAGGGTTTACTCTGTGTAGCCCTGGCTGTCCTGGAACTCACTCCGTAGACCAGGCTGGCCTCGAACTCAGAAATCCACCTGCCTCTGCCTCCCAAGTGCTGGGATTACAGGCGTGCGCCACCACGCCCGGCAGGAAATATACCTTTTATAAGCTGTGGAAATATTTGTAGTTTCCTAAAGAAATGCAACATGATGTTGAATATACACAAACACTTCTGTCAGTTTGCAATAGGTCCGTATATTATAAAAATTAGATTCATTCATTTTTATTTGATATGTATTTTGCGGCCATGTATGTATGCATGTGTACCACATCTGTGCTTGATAGTCAGGAAAGTCAGAAGAAGCCTCTAGATCCACTAGACCTGAATTACAGAGGCTTGGCTGGCTGTGAGACACCTGCCTGGGCTCTGGGAATGAACCTGGATTCCCTGCAAGAGCTGCTCTTAACCTCTGAGCCATCTCTCCAGTTCCTATTTTTTATTTTTTAGAAAGGGTCTCTCTATGTAGTCCTGGCTGCCTTGGAACTCTCTGTGTAGACTGGACTGAACTCATAGAGATCCTCCTGCCTCTGCCTCCTGGTTCTGACACTGAAGGTGTACATCATAATGCCTGGCTGAAGACCTACTTTTATTATTTTAAATCTCTCTCTCTCTCTGTCTCTCTGTCTCTCTTTCTGTTTGCCTGTCTGTTTCTCTCTCTCTCTCTCTCTCTCTCTCTCTCTCTCTCTCTCTCTCTCTCTTTCTCTGTATGTGTGTGTGTACGTGTGCATGCACTTTGAGTGGGTTACCCTTGAAGGCCAGAGGCATCATGTTCCCTAGAAGCTGGGAACTGAACTGTTCAGGAGACCAGTTAAGTAAGTGCTGAGTCCTCTCTCCAGCCCTCACTTTATTATCTTTAATTATATGTAGGTGTGTTATATGTCTGCATTGTGGCCAATGATTGAAGGTGCCTCGGGAGTCTGAGAGGTGTTGGTGTTGGATCCTCTAGATCAGGGAACTGAACTTTCTGTCCTCTGGAAGAACAGCAGGAGCTCTTCACCATTGAGCCCTTTCTCCAGCCCTGTCCCCTCCCCATTTCAAATAGAATGCTTGTGTGCGTGCGCGTGTGTTGTTTTTGTTGTCTTTCTTTCTTTCTCTTCCTTCCTTCCTTCCTTCCTTCCTTCCTTCCTTCCTTCCTTCCTTTCTTTCTTTCTTTCTTTCTTTGAGTCAGAGTTTCTCTGTGTAGCCCTGGCTGTCCTGGAACTCACTCTGTAGACCAGGCTGGCCTCAAACTCAGAAATCCGCCTGCCTCTACCTCCCGAGTGCTGGGATTACAGGTGTGCGCCACCATGCCTGGCTTGTTTTTGTTGTTTTTCAAGATTATGTTTCTCTGTGTAGCGCTGGCTGTTCTGGAACTCTGTAGACCAAGCTGAGAGAGATCTGCTTGCCTCTGTCTCCTGAGTGCTTGGTGTTTTTCTCTCTCACCAATATCTACTTTAATTTTTCTATTTGGTTCAACACTAGGGATTAAACATCATAACTCTCTTAAAGGATTAGTTCTTAACCATGATTCTGTCTTGATATAAGACTTACAAAAACTCAACTTTGAGTTGTCAAGGCTGAAGATCAGACTCAGTTGCTAGAGTGCTTGCTTGCCTAGTGTTTGTGGAGCCATGGGTTGAATTCCTCAGGGCTGTGGGAAAAAAGGTAATAAAGGTGGAGGCAGGGGAATCAGAAATTCAAGGCTATCTTTAATTACAAAATGAGTTTGAGGCCAACCTAGGCTACATGAGACTCTGTCTCTAAACAATCAGAAAACAGAACAAAACAGAAGACCAGAAATGCCCCCACCCCCATCTTGCAAGTCAGAGTCAGGAGGATCTCTGAAGCCAGCCTAGTCTATATAGTAAGTTCTGGGCTAGCCAGGGCTACACAGTAAGACCACAGAAAACAAAACAACCAACCAACACACCATATCTAGGTCTAGAGCAATGGCTCAACACCTTGCTGTTCTTAGAGAAGACGGGGGTTCAGTTCCTAGCACCCATATCAGGCAGCTAACAACCATCCTAATTCCAGAGGCCTGAAACCCTAACTCCCAAGGGCACCTGGTACAGACATAGTGCATAGACACACATGCAGGCAAAACATCCATATATATAAAATAAAAAATTGAAACAAAAAACCCTCTAAACTTTCATTCATTAATCTTTGATTCAAACCCTCAGGTCATGAAATAATAATTTCTTTACACTGTCAAAAATTTGCCATTCCTGCTAAAAAATATGGATGTTGCCAAGCTTGGTGTAGGCTTTTAATGCCAGCGTAGGGACGGCAGAGGCAGGCAGGGCTACAGAGTGAGTTCAAAGACAACTAGGGAGCGGGCGGTGGCGCACGCCTTTAATCCCAGCACTTGGGAGGCAGAGGCAGGTGGATTTCTGAGTTCAAGGCCAGCCTGGTCTACAGAGTGAGTTCCAGGACAGCCAGGGCCACACAGAAAAACCCTGTCTCGAAAAACCAAACAAACAAACAAAACAAAACAAAACAAAACAAAACAAAACAAAACAAAACAAAACAAAAAGACAGCTAGGGATGTTACATAGAGAAACTTTGTCTGGAAAACTAAATAAAACAAAATAAAAGATAGATACTGTTGTATTGCCCCCAAAATATAAGTCTACACCATTGGAAGCATACACTGCTAAAGCAAGCCTGGGAAATAATATCTAGCGTGGTACAGTTACCACTATTGTAATACACGGATCTATCCCACAGCTGATGGTGGGAAACGAGCTGCAAAGGAATCACTAACGGTGTTTCCAAGGAAATAAACGCGAGCAGAGAGAGCAGTTCTCCTGCTCCCCATTGGCTTTCAAGTTATTTCTTGCAATTTCTCTTGTTACAAATAGGCAGTAGGGTATCAAGATAATTTTATCCCATATGTATATGGCTGGCTAGGAACCCTAGAAATATTCCGTGTGAATAAAGAATTTGTGAAATGAAGAGAGGCTAATGTGGACATTACAGAAAGGGCTTTTGTGTGCCCAGCACGCATAGAATAGATCCTGTGTTTGATCCTTTAACAACCTCATTGACCAGAAAAAGAAAAGGCTTCTGTGGATAGAAAATGATTAGTTATACATACACTTTGAGGGCAACTTTGCCCTGGATTCTTTGATTACAATTACCAGTGTTAAATTAAAACGAAGCTAGAAACCGGCCGATGAATGAGAAAACCTGCCTTTTGGAAGTGATCGGGAACTGTAAAATAAGAATTAGGAAGGCTATTACAAGGGCTTTTTCACTTGGGCAAGACAAGATGCAGGTGTGTGGGGCCACACCTGAAATCCCAGCACTTGAGGAGGAGAGCCAGGAAGGTTAGAAGCTGAAGGCCAGCCTTAGCAACATAGAGACCGTGAGGCCAGCCTGAGCTACTTTAGGTTCTGTTTCTCACAAAAACAAAAGGAGGCGTTGCAACGGCTCTCTGGGTTTGTTGTGCCTTTGTTGCAAAGCCTATTTGAGTTTTGATCCCCTAGATCCACATGGTTGAGGGGCAAAGATGCCCCCTGAAAGGTGTCCTCTGGCCTCCACACAAGGTGCTGTGGCACGTGCAGTCACACACACTCAATAAATGCCACTTTAAAAAAGTTAAAGCCCAGCCTGGTCTACAGAGTGAGTTCCAGGACAGCCTGGACTACACAGAGAAACCCTGTCTCAAAAAAACCAAACCAAACCAAACCAAACCAAACCAAACCAAACCAAAACAAAAAAAGTTAAAGCCGGGCGGTGGTGGTGCACGCCTTTAATCCCAGCACTAGAACTAGACAAGAGATAAGAAGCAAGCATCTTGTAAATGTATTTTGAACCGATTCCAAATTGTTTTATATTTAAGTTTTTCCTTGACTGTGGTACTCTTCCCCAGAAACAAATAGTTCCTTTGCAAATCTGTGCGTTTCTGTGAACACTAGACGGAGGCCCTCAAATGCTCCTTGTGAGGTTGGTGCAGGAGCATCAAATGTTTGTTATTAGGCAGTGATGTTGTACACCTGGGAGAGGAGATCTAATGATGGATAATCAGATTATTAAAAAGAAGAGTTCTTTGAGCTAGAACAGTATTTAGAGTGCAGAAACCCTAGGGCTCCATCTCCACCACCCCATAGCCCATAACAAAATATTTTTTCCATTTCTAGCATTAAAAAACAAAATAAGGCCAGGCATGGTGGAGCAGGCCTGTGATCCCAGCACTTGGGAGGCAGAGGCAGGCGGATTTCTGAGTTGGAGGCCAGCCTGGACTACAGAGTTCATTCCAGTACAGCCACCCTGTCTCGAAAAACCAAACCAAACAAAATAAAGAAGTTGTTCTTTCCTCCGAGAAACACTTCTGAGTGCCTGCCCAGAGAGGCATTTAAACATGGCCAGCGCTTTAATCCCAGCAGGTCGGATTTCTGTGAATTTGAAGTCAGCCTGGTCTACATTTTCCAGGGCAGCCAGGGCTAAAAAGAGATACCTTGTCTCAGAAACAAAACAACGCAGGTATGATCACTAGAACTGCAGCAAAGAAAGGGACTTAAATAACAAGAAAAGCCGTTTTTGAGAAGCTGTGATTTCACAAGCGTTAGGGATGAGCATCGGGAGATTGCTGATGCTGGTATTTAAATGAGACCATGTGGTGTGGATTAGATTATTTTCAGGTTTCTCGTGTTCAATCAAGTGACTGTACATACACATAAATGCACGCGCGTGTGCACACAATCTTTTAGTGTAACAAACCTAGAATCAGAGGTAAAGGTAACTATAGGGCTGAAGTATATTCTGAACTGAACCCTTAGGGGGTGAAGGCCGCTTCAGGCTTCCAGAGAAGCAGCCGGCATTGGATGGAATGAACCAAGGGGCCAGCACAGGGGCAGATCCGTCGAGCTCTCCGCTACTGAGCTGAGCCCTTGGGTTCTGGAGCCGGGAAGGGTTCCCAACACTGTGTTCCTCTTCCAGCCAGGAGAGCAAGGGATGCGGGAGGCGCACAGGAGAATAGCGGGGCTGACGTCGGGAGGTGGCCTCCGTGGGAAGGGACACCCGGATCTTGACACAGCCTTGGCAGCGAAGTCAGGAAGAGTAGGGATAGATTCTGGACGCCCTCTTGGCCAGCTTCTCGCCGCCCCACCCTCGGCTGGGGCAGAGAGTAATTCATACAAAAGGAGGGATCGCCTTCGTCTCGGGAAATCCCAGGGACCGTCGCTAAATTCTCACAGCCCCGAATCCCTGTACCCGACCCACGACAGTGCGAGGAGCATGCGCCCAGGGCCGAGCGCGGGTAGACCAGAGCACACAAGCTCACAGTCCCCGGCGGTGGGGGGAGGGGCGCGCTGAGCTGAGGCCAGGGAGCTGGCGCGAGGCAAACTGGGAAAGTGGTGTCGTGTGCTGGCTCCGCCCTCTTCCCGAGGGTGGGGGAGAACGGTATATAAGTGCGGTAGTCGCCTTGGACGTTCTTTTTCGCAACGGGTTTGCCGTCAGAACGCAGGTGAGTGGCGGGTGTGGCTTCCGCGGGCCCCGGAGCTGGAGTCCAGCTCTGAGCGGGCCGGGCTAACATGCGAGTATCGTCGGCAGGGGATTAGCTGCGAGCATTCCCGCTAAGAGTGGCGGGTAGTGCGGGAGGCAGAGTGCGAGGCCTAGCGGGAACCCCATAGCCTCGCCTCGTGTCCGGCTTGAGGCCTAGCGTGGTGTCCGCCGCCGCGTGCCACTCCGGCCGGACTATGGTTTTTTTTTTCTTTTTTTCGCCCCTTTCTCTGGATTGCCTTCCAGCGGCATGGACTAACAAAGGGAGGGTGTGGGGTCTGCTCAGACGGAGCACAGCTCGCGTCGGGTAGGATTGGACGGACAGGAGGGGCGGCTGCGGCCCGCCCGCCTTCGGAGCACATGTCCGACGCCACCTGGATGGGGCGAGGCCTGTGGTTTGCCAAAGCAGTCAGGCGTGAGTTTAGCTGGCCGGCGCCATGCGGCCCCAGCACCCGGCGCGATCTGGCCTGGCGCCGCCGCCTTTTCTTGCCTTATACAAGGGTGAGGCCGTCCCGCCCGGCACCAGTTGCGTGCGCGGAAAGATGGCCGCTCCCGGGCCCTGTTGCAAGGAGCTCAAAATGGAGGACGCGGCAGCCCGGTGGAGCGGGCGGGTGAGTCACCCACACAAAGGAAGAGGGCCTTGTCCCTCTCCGGCCGCTGCTTCCTGTGACCCCGTGGTCTATCGGCCGCGATAGTCACCTCGGGCTTGTCTTGTAACACCGCTGGTCGCGGCGGGGGGAGGGGATGGAGTGGCGTTGGAGTTTGTTCACGTTTGGTGGGTGGAGACTAATCAGGCCAGCCTGGCGCTGGAAGTAATTCTTGGAATTTGCCCCTTTGAGTTAGGAGCGGAGCTAATTCTCAAGCTTCTTAGCGGTTCAAAGGTATTTTTTAAACCCGTTTTAGGTGTTGTGAAAGCCACCGCTAATTCAAAGCAAAAATGGGAAAGGAAAAGACTCACATCAACATCGTCGTAATCGGACACGTAGATTCCGGCAAGTCCACCACAACCGGCCACCTGATCTACAAATGTGGTGGAATCGACAAGCGAACCATCGAAAAGTTTGAGAAGGAGGCGGCTGAGGCAAGTATAAGGCAAAGAGGGATAGGAGTTCTCTAAGGGAGTTAGAACCAAGGGCTTTGGTGTATTAATTACAAATCATTTGCAGATGGGAAAAGGCTCCTTCAAGTATGCCTGGGTCTTGGACAAACTGAAGGCTGAGCGTGAGCGTGGTATCACTATTGACATCTCCCTGTGGAAATTTGAGACCAGCAAATACTATGTGACTATCATTGATGCCCCAGGACACAGAGACTTCATCAAAAACATGATTACAGGCACATCTCAGGTGTGTAAAATTTTTACCAACTCCGGACCCAGGATTTTTTTAGTGGGGAAGCTTTGCCTTTGGTTGTTATGGTATGATTGCCTAATTTCTTACAGGCTGACTGTGCTGTCCTGATTGTTGCTGCTGGTGTTGGTGAATTTGAAGCTGGTATCTCCAAGAACGGGCAGACCCGTGAGCATGCTCTTCTGGCTTACACCCTGGGTGTGAAACAGCTAATTGTCGGGGTCAACAAAATGGATTCCACCGAGCCACCATACAGTCAGAAGAGATATGAGGAAATCGTTAAGGAAGTCAGCACCTACATTAAGAAAATTGGCTACAACCCTGACACAGTAGCATTTGTGCCAATTTCTGGTTGGAATGGCGACAACATGCTGGAGCCGAGTGCAAATGTAAGTGGCTTTGTTATTCCCGGGTAGTTGATGCAGAAAGCTGCAGTTAGGGGGATTATATAATGTTTGACTTTCTGTTTTGTGTTTTAGATGCCTTGGTTCAAGGGATGGAAAGTCACCCGCAAAGATGGCAGTGCCAGTGGCACCACGCTGCTGGAAGCTTTGGACTGTATCCTGCCGCCAACTCGCCCAACTGACAAGCCTCTGCGACTGCCCCTCCAGGACGTCTATAAAATTGGGGGTAAGTAGAATGTTGAAGTGAATTTGAGGTGTAAGTCTTCTAGCTTTGTTTTATGTGTTACTTATGAAACACTCTATTTCAGGCATTGGCACTGTCCCCGTGGGCCGAGTGGAGACTGGTGTTCTCAAACCCGGCATGGTGGTTACCTTTGCTCCAGTCAACGTAACAACTGAAGTCAAGTCTGTCGAAATGCACCATGAAGCTTTGAGTGAAGCTCTTCCTGGGGACAACGTGGGCTTCAATGTAAAGAACGTGTCAGTCAAAGATGTTAGACGAGGCAATGTTGCTGGTGACAGCAAAAATGACCCACCAATGGAGGCAGCAGGCTTCACTGCTCAGGTAACAAATTTTAAAATAGGTGGTGAAGATTGGTTGTGTGGAACCACAAGGCAAGATTTAAACAAATGCTGTTTTCCTTAGGTCATCATCCTGAACCATCCAGGCCAAATTAGTGCTGGCTATGCTCCTGTTCTGGATTGTCACACAGCCCACATAGCATGCAAGTTTGCTGAGCTTAAAGAAAAGATCGATCGTCGTTCTGGTAAGAAGCTGGAAGATGGCCCCAAATTCTTGAAGTCTGGTGATGCTGCCATTGTTGACATGGTCCCTGGCAAGCCCATGTGTGTTGAGAGCTTCTCTGACTATCCTCCACTTGGTAAGCATGGTCTAAGTTTGTTATGCTCAACATAACTTGTAGTAAAAAATGGTGCTTGCATAACCAAGGTACTGACAAATGGTATTTTTCTATATAGGTCGTTTTGCTGTTCGTGACATGAGGCAGACAGTTGCTGTGGGTGTCATCAAAGCTGTGGACAAGAAGGCTGCTGGAGCTGGCAAAGTCACCAAGTCTGCCCAGAAAGCTCAGAAGGCTAAATGAATATTATCCCTAACACCTGCCACCCCAGTCTTAATCAGTGGTGGAAGAACGGTCTCAGAACTGTTTGTCTCAATTGGCCATTTAAGTTTAATAGTAAAAGACTGGTTAATGATAACAATGCATCGTAAAACCTTCAGAAGGAAAGAATGTTTTGTGGACCATTTTTTTTGTGTGTGGCAGTTTTAAGTTATTAGTTTTCAAAATCAGTACTTTTTAATGGAAACAACTTGACCAAAAATCTGTCACAGAATTTTGAGACCCATTAAAACAAGTTTAATGAGAAATCTTGTGTTGGTCAATGCTAAAGGTTTGAGTGCACACACAAAGGTGCCTGGGGCCCCCATGATGGTATGTTCTAGGGTCATTTGCCTTGGCAGCAGGTGTCTTCCCCAGAAGTCCATTTTACAAACTAAAATCAAAATCTTAACTGGTTAGGACTAATGTGATTTAGATGTATCAATCCAAGGTGTATATAGTTGGGCAGATATGGGTATGGGTACAATACTGCAGTCTGGATCTACTTGGCAGTAGTTGAGACAGGCATACAGCTGTTGGCTTTAGGCAGCATTACTGGTGTACGCTACCATATAGGAAGGACTACTGAGTGTGCTGTTGACTATTGGAAATGAGGCAAGGTTGGAGAGTTAATATCTCCTTCCACAGTTTCACATGAGGACTTATTTTACCACAAGGACCAATGTTGAATGTGAATAGGTGAACATAAGTGGCTAAGCAAAAGGTTTTCTAAGATGACCTTTTCTGCTCATGTTTATGGCTTTTGCTAGGGTGCTGATGGTAGGGTGGTGTATTAGTGGCACACTTCCACTTGAAAGATAAAGGCTATTTTGAGATTAAGGAAACTATTAAACAGAATCCTATGTAACAGTTTGCGTGTTATGACTGCACTTCAGTTGTAATTTTGAAATAAGTTCACAAAAAGGGATGAGTCATGTTAACCTAAAGGATGTTTTTGGCAGAATAAATGGGCTCTATTTGGTCCCTGGAATTAGATTGGCAAGGCTGCCTAGGATATGTCAGGAAGCCCAGTGTTCACAACAGCTGGTCTAAGTTTAGATTTAAAAAAATGATCCCTTTGAAATACTTAGGAATAAGCCATTATCCTTACTCCTCAGGGCTAAACTGGATAACTTCAAATGCTTGTGGGATTAAGGGCTGCGGTGGAAACCCTTTGCTAAAATACAGGTTTGTCAATTCCTTTGTTAAGGTTATAAGTATGACTGGTTAAAAATGGATTGTCAGTAGCAAAATACAGCTTGAGTAAGCTCCAAAGAATCAAGACCTGCCTGAAAATTGATCAGGAAGGACATGATTTATCTGCTGGATATAGTTTGCACACTTAAAAGTATACAATTAAGTGGGATAGCACCATCTACTGGTGCTTTGAAGACAGTTAAAAGCTAGTTTTTGGAGCTGGGGATGGAATTCAGAGCCTGATTCAGGCATATCATAAACATCACATGAACACTAGTGTTTGCTCTATAAGTAGGCTAGCTGTTTAGGTGTTTGGTTATATGACAATGTATACTTGATGAAATTTTCCCTAAATTTCTGGTACCCACGTGATTTACACCAGTTCTGGGGAAGCTAATGGTCTGTGCTAGGTATATAGATATAGATATATAGATATATAGATATATAGATATAGATATATAGATATAGATATATAGATATATAGATCTATATAGATATATAGATATAGATATATAGATCTATATAGATAGAGATAGAGATAGATAGATAGATAGATATAGATAGATATAGATATATAGATATATAGTACCTATGTAGGCAAAATCTTAAGGAATTTAAATGACATTCTAGTTTGGACATGTAGGAGGTAAAGGCCTGTTGCTACTAATTAGGGTTTAAAGTCACTGGGGCATTCTCTGGGTTGCATAAGAATTAAGGAGTCTAACATAAGGAGTCTAACATTAGTAATAAGCCAAGCTGGGCTTGGAAAAGCTGAGACAGTTGAGTGCCTGCTGCTAAGCCTGGTCCCTAGATGCACACAGCATCTCTCAAGTCCTTTGTCCACAGGCACATATTCTTGAGGATGCTGTCCCTACACTACCTTATCTAGATTCTGGGTCTAAATGAATTTCCTGGTTGAGTTTTCCTGGGGGAAAGGTACTGGGTGAACCTAGGGTCTTTGCATATGGTTGAAAGCTATACTCCCACTGGGCAATGATCCTTATTACCTTTTTCTTTTTTTTTTTTTTTTTTCCTGAGACCAGGTTTCTCTGTAGATAAGGCTGGCCACGAACACAGAAATTCACCTCCCAAATGCTGGGATTAAAGTGTGCATGCCACTGCCCAGCTTGATCCTTATTACTTTTAAAAGAAAATTGAGAGGCTCAGGCAGGCCTTGAACTTGTGGTCTACCTATCACAGCCTCCCGAGGATAGAATTACAAGCTTACTAGTAGGTCTGGTTCAATTTCTGAGTTTTGGAATAATTTTCTACAAGGCAATTTTTTTGAGTTAACAGTTTGTCTATATCTCTCGACGTCCTGGAACTTGCTCTGAATACTAGGCTGGCCTGGGAATTCCCCTACCAGTGCCTCCCAAGACCTCAGATTAAAAGCATGTGCCACCACACCCAACTGCAAAGCCAATTTTATCTGAAAATGTTTTTTTGTTTTTTGTTTTCTTTCTTGAGAAGAGGGTCTTGCAGTCTACACTGGCTTTGAATTTGCTATGTAGGCAAGACTGGTACATACCACCATGTACAAAGTTTACTAAAACTTATCTGGGGTGCTTACTTTAGTCTTTTTCAGAAGTTGAGGCAGGAGGATCATTTGAGCATAGGGATTTGAGGCCAGCTTGGATAAAAATTTTTAAAAAGAATCTTTAATAGCTGGGCGTGGTGGCGCATGCCTGTAATCCCAGCACATGGGAGGCAGAGGCAGGCGGATTTCTTGAGTTCGAGGCCAGCCTGGTCTACAGAGTGAGTTCCAGGACAGCCAGGACTACCCAGAGAAACCCTGTCTTGACCCCCCCCCCCCAAAAAAAAAAGTTTTTATATTTGTGAGTCCACTGAGGCTGTCTTCAGACACACCACTAGAGGGCATCGGATTCTATTACAGATGGTTGTGAGCCACCATGTGGTTACTGGGAATTGAACTCAGCAGTCAGTGCCCTTAACCGCTGGGCCATCTTTTCAGCCCTGCTTTTGTTTTCTTAATTTACTCTTCTGCATTAAGAACTAAGCTGATAGAGAGCAAATTAGTCTGGCCTGTGCCTGAAATGCATTTTATTTTATTTTATTTATTTTGTTTGTTTTTTGTTTTTCAAGACAGGGTTTCTCTGTGTAGCCCTGGCTGTCCTGGAACTCACTTTGTAGACCAGGCTGGCCTCGAACTCAGAAATCCGCCTGCCTCTGCCTCCCTAGTGCTGGGATTAAAGGCGTGTGCCACCACGCCCGGCCTGAAATGCATTTTATGAGAACAAGGGTGCAAACTAACATCAAAGATGGCCTTAGATGTGTTCTAAGCCATTATATTCATAACTTGGGAGTTGTTGGTTGTAGGACCTGCACTGTGAGAGGAGTGAACAGTGAGTTCTAGGTCCTGTATGAAAGGAAAGAGACATCCCATCTTGTTTTCCAGGACACGTTATTTCACTTACAAAGTGCCCTCTTACCCATTACTGCGTATGCGGCACCAACATCAATTCCAACATTTTCAAGTCTCTGCAAACCTCCATAACAAGTTAAACTAGAGTACTAACTCAGATATGTTGTTTTCTAATTTCAGTACTAATTCTGAAGAAAAATTATTTTCGGAAACAATTGCATGGTTCTAAGTAGGTGTTGACCTCATGCAATGGAAATCTGAAAGGCCTATGCATAGTTATTGGAGAGTTCAGTTTGTGATCCCTACAAGAGCATAACAAAGTTAAAATTTAAAAGTCCTGGGACTGAAGAGATGGCTCAGTGGTCAAGAGCACCGACTGCTCTTCTGAAGGTCCTGAATTCAAATCCCAGGTGGGTGGCTCACAACCATCCGTAATGAAATCTGGTGCCCTCTTCTGGAGTGTCTGAAGATAGCTAGTGTACTTGCACATAATAATCTTTTTAAAAAATTTAAAAATCTTGTTACAGTAATTCAATCCTTATGTATAAGCAAAAGAGGTGAGAAAACTATGCAGGAGATTCCCCCACTCCTTAAAGTTCATTTTCCCCCTTTTCCTTTCTTGAGACAAGCCCAGCTATTAAGCCCAGCTAGCTTGGAGCTCATGGTGTATGTTTGAGTCTGCCCTAGGCCCCCCTCCCCCCTAATTTGGTATGCGTCTTAAGGGTCATCCTTTTTTGCATAGTGTTTTTCTATTGTATGTCTTGCCTGCAGGTATGTCTGTACCACATGCATGCCTGGTACCTACGGAGGTCAAAAGAGGACATCAGATCCCCTGGACTTTTGTTACAGATGGGTGTTAAGAACCATGTAGAAACCGAACTCAAGTCCTCTGCAAGAGTACCAAATGAGTTTTAACTGCTGAGCCACCTTTTCAGCTAGCCACTTTTTTTTTTTTTTTTTTTTTTTTTTTTTTTTTTTTTTTTAGACAGGGTTTCTCTGTGTAGCCCTGGCTGTCCTGGAACTCACTCTGTAGACCAAGCTGGTCTCGAACTCAGAAATCCGCCTGCCTCTGCCTCCCAAGTGCTGGGATTACAGGTGTGTGCCACCATGCCCGGCTACCAGCCACCCACTTCTTAAACCCCTACTTTTGAACATGCCTTGCTGTGTGGCTCCAGCTTGTTTGGAAGTTCTAGGCACTAGGTGAACCAAGTTGACCTTGATATGTGGCTTTCCTCCCGTCTGCCTCCCTAGTGCTAGGATTATAGCTAGCCTGGGATAGCTAGCCTGTACGTTTCGCTTCAGTCTGAGGCAAGTCTGCCTTTGCCTCTCAAATTTTGGGATTACAGGTGTGTACTATACTTCTCAAATGTGCAACACTGTCATCTACATGCCAAGGTGAAGTCTGCTGTGTAGTTTACATATCCACATGCACATGTAGTACTGACTAAAATAAAGAATACCTCTTGAAATTAAGTATCAAGGGGGCTGGAGAGAGAGCTCAACAGCAATTAAGAGCACTGGCTGCTCTTCCAAAGGACCCAGGCTCAATTCCCACTATCCACATGGCAGCTCGAGGCTGTTAACTCGTTTCAAGGATATGGCACTCTCAGACATACAGGTAAAACACCAATGTACATAAAAATAGATCTATAAAAGATTATGTATCAAAAGATACAATCCATAATTCAGACCTGATCTGGAAAGACTAAAATTAGATGGAACAGACCTATGAAAATTGAACCGTATCCAAATGGCCATCTGAAAGTATACATATCAAAATATTTGGTTGCCTCCCCCATAATCAGGCCTTAAGGTCTAAAGCCAAAGTGACTGGAACCCTTGAAAATACTCTAGCTGAAGCTGAAGCAGACCTGGGGGCCTCTCCCCCAGGCAGGCTAACAGGCTGGCAGGCATTAAAGAGACAAGCAGGATCATCTGGCCCACTTGGCTATATTCACCCTCTAGTCTACCTATAAAGGCTGGCCACACTGGTCACCCCAGTGCAGGCCTTGGACTACACACTATCCATGGACAGAAAAGGAAGGAAGATCCAGCATTGCTATGCACAATTCATCAGTTACTAAGGATAGATTTCTTTTGCTTTTTAAATCATGGCCAGGTCAGTTGCATCAGCAAACTTGTTTGTTTGTTTTGAGACAAGGTTTCTCTGTATAGCCCTGGCTGTCCTGGAACTTACTCTGTAGACCAGGCTGGCCTCGAACTCAGAAACTTGCCTGCCTTTGCCTCCCAAGTGCTGGGATTAAAGGTGTTTCATTAATATTTAAAACTGACTACTGAAAATTTCTAAAGTACTGAAATCTAAGATTTAAATGTCCTAAGTCAGTTTTTAACCTACAAATTAAATCCAAAACTAGAAACTGCTTGGGCTACAGATAGCCCCCATCCACCTACTTGAGGCAGGCTCATGTAGCCCTGGCTAGCCTAAAACTTAAGATGACTGAACTTCTGATCTTCCTTCCTCTGCTTTTAAGTACTAGAATTAAAAAAAAAAAAATAGGTGTACAGGTATTTTGCCTACATATATGTCTGTACACCACATGCCTACGAAGGCCAAGAGGATGTTGGATGTCCCCTGGAACTGGAGTTAGACTGTTGTGAGCCAGCCAACACAGTGTAAAAGAGAACAACCGCCGAAGACTGTTCTCAAGAGAGAAAAACAATTAGCTGAGTGAATCTGGGTGTTTTTTTGAAAAAGATTTATTATGTACACCGCATTCTTCCTGCATGTACATGCAGGCCAGAAGGCACCAGATCCATTACAGAGGGTTGTGAGCTACCATGTGGTTGCTGGGAATTGAACTCAGGGCCTCTGAAAGAGCAAGCACACAGTTCTCTCAACCTCTGAGTCCCAGTCTTCACTTTTCATCTAAACTTAAGGCTGTCTCACTGCCTCCTAACCTACAGTAACAAGACAGGTGGCTGAAAGAATAGCCCTGTGCTTGACAAAATGACATGCTCATCAGGCATGCGGAGTGACTTCCCTGGGGTCTCCTTTCCTTTCCTTTCTTCCTCTCTCTCTTCCTTCCTTCCTTCCTTCCTTCCTTCCTTCCTTCCTTCCTTCCTCTTCTTCCTTTTCTGTTGTCTCTTCCTTGGAGAGCCTCCTGCCAGCCTCCTGAGTACCAGAATTAAAGGTGTATACCATATCACTGCCTGGGTTATCATTTTGGCTTCTTGATGACATTTCTGGACTGGTTGTATATGGTAGTTTTTTTGTTTTTTTGTTTTTGATTCATATTTTATTTTGGTTTTTTTCAAGACAGGGTTTCTTTGTATAGCCCTGGCTGTCCTGGAACTCACTCTATAGACCAGGCTGGCCTCGAACTCAGAAATCCGCCTGCCTCTGCCTCCCAGAGTGCTGGGATTACAGGCATGCGACACCATCGCCCGGCTCATTTATTTATTAAATATAAGTACACTGTAGCTGTCTTCAGACACACCAGAAGAGGGTATCCGATCTCATTATAGACACCAAGTGGTTGCTGGGATTTGAACTCAGGACCTCTGGAAGAACAGTCAGTGCTCCTAACTGCTGAGCCATCTCTCTGGCCCATATGTGTTCTTTTTTTTTTTTTCTTTTCTTTCTTTTTTCCTTTTTTTGAGACAGGGTTTCTCTGTGTAGCCCTGGCTGTCCTGGAACTTACTCTGTAGTCCAGGCTGGCCTCGAACTCAGAAATCCGCCTGCCTCTGCCTCCCAAGTGCTGGGATTAAAGGCGTGCGCCACCAACGCCCGGCCGGTATGTTCTTAACTTGGCAGCATCTACACAGAAACTAGTAGTACCTGAGGAGCCTAGGGCTGGGAAGGAACAAGCTCCTCAAGGATTTTCCTTGAGGCAGAGCACAAAGGGTCTTGTTACTAGTGGAGGGTGGAGAGGGCATCAGACCCTTCGAGCTGGAGTTACAGGCAGCAGCATGATGTGAGTACTGAGAGTAGAACTCAGGTCCTCTGCAGATGTAGCAAGCCATCTCTCTGAGTACTTTCTGTTTCTAAAGCTCAAGTACAATTTTAGTAGACTTTGAGAGAAAAACAGGGCAGGCACACTGTACATCTCTACAGCTGCCAGGAAGAGAGAGCTGGAGAAGAAAAAAGAAAGAATACCATTTAGTTAAGAGGTAAGTAGGCAGGCATGGAGGGGCTTCAGAGACTGAGTGGGAAGGCCCAGAGTGCCAGGGAAAGCATGCCCATGGTTTCACCAGTACCCAGAGACTGAAGGGAGAGCTCTTCTGAGTCACTGGCAAAAGCAGGCAGGAGGAGCAGCACAGGCTCTGTAAGGTTTCCCTGAGAGCAGGCTCTGTGTGGCCAGCTCAGTCCCGGCCTCTGCTCAGCCTCTTAAGTGATGGGGGATTAGAAGTCTGTGCCGCCACACTGTTCCAGGTTTAGTTTTGCTTAACTATGATGAATGCTATGTGATCTATAGAAATGAACCCCCGAGAGAATTACACATGGTTTTTCACTATTTTGTTCATATACATAAAAAGCAAAACTGTAACCTTTGTCCTCCAAGGACAAACATAAAGTCACCTAACAACAGTATTTTCGGTGCCATTTTTATTCCCGACTCATACTCTCTAAGCCAGCAGTTCTCAACCCATGGGTCGAGACCCTCGCAGGGATCGAAGATCCAATATTTACATTATGATTCATAATAGTACCAAAGAATGAAGTAGCAATGAACTAATTTGTGTCTGGGGCTCACCACAACACGAGGAATGGTTAAGGGGTGGAGACCTGTCGCCCTACGCCCTCACTCCAAGTCCTCTATGACATGAAAGTTAGAACTGTCTCCGCTTGTTCCCATCACAAGTACTGATGGGCCTGCTGTCCTGCCGCTGCTGTCTGTCTCTGCTGAGCGCTCCTCACGAATCTGAGCAGATTGATGATGGCAGCTGGAGTCACTCCAGGAATGCGACTAGCAGCCCCAATCTAGGAATTAAGAAGGCAAAAGAACCAAGATGAGTGATGTCCAATCAGATGTCCTCTCCCCACAGCCTCTTTTTTTTTTTTTTTTTTGGTTTTTCGAGACAGGGTTTCTCTGTGTAGACATGGCTGTCCTGGAACTCACTCTGTAGACCAGGCTGGCCTCGAACTCAGAAATCCGCCTGCCTCTGCCTCCCGAGTGCTGGGATTAAAGGCGTGCCCCACCACGCCCGGCTCCCCACAGCCTCTTTATAGGACAGCTGTACAGTAGGTAGATTCTGAGCTGGGGTCAGACTACACTGACCGGGTTACTTTTGAACTCTTGGGCTAAAGGGATCCTCCTTCATTTCAGTATCCCACATAAGCAGTCAGGACTACAGGCAGATGCCATCAGAGCCGGCTACTAAAAACGATCTGAGGGCTGGAGAGATGGCTCGGTGCTGAGGGCTGGGGAGATGGCTCGGTGCTGAGGGCTGGGGAGATGGCTCGGTGCTGAGGGCTGGGGAGATGGCTCGGTGCTGAGGGCTGGGCAGAGGGCTCGGTGCTGAGGGCTGGGGAGAGGGCTCAGTGCTGAGGGCTGGGGAGATGGCTCAGTGCTGAGGGCTGGGGAGATGGCTCAGTGCTGAGGGCTGGGGAGATGGCTCGGTGCTGAGGGCTGGGGAGATGGTTCAGTGCTGAGGGCTGGGGAGATGGCTCAGTGCTGAGGGCTGGGGAGATGGTTCAGTGCTGAGGGCTGGAGAGATGGTTCAGTGCTGAGGGCTGGGGAGATGGCTCAGTGCTGAGGGCTGGGGAGATGGCTCGGTGCTGAGGGCTGGGGAGATGGCTCGGTGCTGAGGGCTGGGGAGATGGCTCGGTGCTGAGGGCTGGGGAGATGGCTCGGTGCTGAGGGCTGGGGAGATGGCTCGGTGCTGAGGGCTGGGGAGATGGCTCGGTGCTGAGGGCTGGGGAGATGGCTCGGTGCTGAGGGCTGGGGAGATGGCTCGGTGCTGAGGGCTGGGGAGATGGCTCAGTGCTGAGGGCTGGGGAGATGGTTCGGTGCTGAGGGCTGGAGAGATGGTTCGGTGCTGAGGGCTGGGGAGATGGCTCGGTGCTGAAGAGTACTTGCTTCTCTTGCGGAGGATGCAGGTTCAGTTCCTGGTACCCACATGGTAGCCACAAGCATCTGTAACTCCTTCCAGGGGATTCAATGCCCTCTTTTTCTGATTTCCATAAATGCTGGGCATGCACACATTGCCGATATATACATGACAGTAAAACACTCATAACCATAAAAAACTGAATATCATTAAAAATAAGTTTGTAAAGAGGATAAGGGAAATGAGACATGACTTATATCTTACCTCACAAGTTTTAAAATGATATGTGCAAGATCATACTGTTGACAGGCAGTGGTGGCACATGCCTTTAATACCAGCACTTGGGAGGCAGAGGCAGGCAGATTTCTGAGTTCGAGGCCAGCCTGGTCTATAGAGTGAGTTCCAGGACAGCCAGGGCTACACAGAGAAACCCTGTCTGGAAAAACAACCCCCCCCCCTCCAAAAAAAAAAGAGTACTTGTTGCTGTTTCAGAGGGTCAGAGTTCAACTCCCAGCATTCCTGGGGTGGCTGGCTCACAACCATGACTCCAGTTGCAGGAGATTTGAATCTGATGTCCTCTTTTGAGCTCCACAGGCACCAGGCACACATGCGGAGCAAACAAAATACTCATACATACATATAAGACAAAATGTCTTTCCCTCCCTCCCTCCCTCCCTCCCTCCCTCCCTCCCTTTCTTTCTTGAAAATACATGGTCTAGATGGCAATCAACAAAGATTCATGACTGACAACATATGGACACTGTGTGGCTGGGCATGCTCAGGTGTAAATGAGACGTCCATCCCTATCAACACTCCTCCCTTCAGAGCACGGGACCTTTGAGGAAGTGAGGATGGAAGACACTAGGAGAGGGTGACTTACAGCAATAGTGTTTCAAACACAACACAAGACCAACCGCTCCAGGTCAAGCCAGACAAACCCCATCCAGGAGTGGGCGGGGAACACAAAGCCCCACCTCTGGCTTGTAATTTAATAATTACAAGAGAAAGAGAAGCGGGGAAGAAAATCTTTTTTCTTTTTTGTTTTTTGTTTGTTTGTTTTTTTTTTCGAGACAGGGTTTCTCTGTGTAGCCCTGGCTGTTCTGAAACTCACTCTGTAGACCAGGCTGGCCGCGAACTCAGAAATCCGCCTGCCTCTGCCTCCCATCTTTTTTCTTTAAATATAAGAAATACAGTTGAATGCTGACATTAAACTGCTTTGCCTCAGTGTTTGCACAGTTAGGAGGGGCTGGGTAATAAGGAAAAGAACATTTTGAAACACACACACAGTGAAGAATATATCACAGGCTGGGGGAAGTCTAGCTCCCCTCCTCTCCTAGAAGGTTATAGATAACTACAGACTCCTAAGGGTGATCCAGGGAATGGTTTGAAACCACTAAAATGTATTCTAGTTTAACCTAAAATGATTATGTCACACACACATACACATAAATTTAAAAAATATACACTACGCCGGGCGTGGTGGCGCACGCCTGTAGTCCTAGCACTTGGGAGGCAGAGGCAGGTTCAAGGCCAGCCTGGTCTACAGAGTGAGTTCCAGGACAGCCAGGACTATACAGAGAAACCCTGTCTCGAAAAACCAAAAAAAAAAAAAAAAAAGAAAAGAAAAGAAAAAAAAATACACACTAGTGTCCACTAATGCTTTAGGACATGGTTGGGATTACAGAATAAGTGTAATCAAGCTAAATCCTTTTTAAATTTTATTTATTTATTTATTGCTTGTGTGTGCATGCATGCCACAGTGTATATGTGAAAGAACTTGGGGCTGGAGAGATGGTTCAGCGGTTAAGAGCACTGACTGCTCTTCCAGAGGTCCTGAGTTCAAATCCCAGCAACCACATGGTAGCTCACAACCATCTGTAATGAGACCTGATGCCTTCTTCTAGTGTGTCTGAAGACAGCTACAGGGTACTTACATATAATAATAAATAAATATTTAAAACAAACAAACAAACAAAAAAACCAGTCTATGGCCATATCACCCTGAACGCGCCTGATCTCGTCTGATCTCGTGAGCTAAGCAGGGTCAGCCTGGTTAGTACTTGGATGGGAGACTGCCTGGGAATACCGGGTGCTGTAGGCTTGCCGGGCGGTGGTGGCACACGCCTGTAATCCCAGCACTTGGGAGGCAGAGGCAGGCGGATTTCTGAGTGCAAGGCCAGCCTGGTCTACAAAGTGAGTTCCAGGACAGCCAGGGCTACACAGAGAAACCCTGTCTCGAAAAAAAAAAAAAACAAAACCAAAAAAACCCAAAAAACCCCCCAAAAAACGCAAACAAGAGGAAAGCCATTTTGTAATTATCACCATCATCATTATTATTGTATTATTATAGAAGTGTTTTGCCCTCATGTAAGTCTGTGTACCATGTGTGTGCCTGATGTCCACCAAGGGCAGAAGAGGGATTTGGGCCCCCTGGAACTGGAGTCATGGATGGTGTGAGCCGCCATGTGTGTTGGGCTCAGGCTCAGGCGGCGTCAGCTCTTTCTTATCACTGAAGCACCAGCCCTTTTTGGCTTGGCTCAGAACTCGCTTCTTCCCGCTGCTGCTTGCTTACCGTCTGTGGGCGACTCGCGTGTAGCTTCTCTCGAACTTCCTGGGACAACGACACACCCCTGATTGTTAGATAGTCTAGGTCTTGTGGAAGTTGCAAAGCTTCATCTTGCTGAACCTCCTTTATTTCTTGTAGTTGATACAACAATGCTGACTCATAAGTGGCTGGTGAGTAAAAAGAGAATTATATTATGATACACATAGTATACTAATAACTTGTATTTGTATAACCTTTTACTATTTACAAATAGCTTCTGCATACATCATCTCACTCAACACGACACTTTGAGACAGGTGAGGTAGATAGTCTGTTTTCTTGTTTCATTTTGAAACAGAATCTTATGTAGCCCAGGTTAGCCTGAACATCCTGAGGATGACCTTACCTTTTTGAGGAAAAGGAAATTGAAGGTCATCATGCAGATGAATTACTATACAGCCAAGGATGACCTTACGCTACCAACTGTCATCCAGCCTGCCCTGCAGGGGCAGCACCACAGGCCACGGAGTCTGCCACCGTGCCCACACAGCTCACTCTGACTTTGTCTGTGCAAATCTTATTTGTAACATTAAATGTTAAGTCCTAGAAATGGGCTGTTTCTCCAAGAAAATGTTCTCTAAGTTATTTTTAGGTGAGGCTGTACGTGCATGTGTGTATTTTAGGGTGATCCCAGGATTAATCCCACAAGTAGCCCCACTTCTCAGGTACACCCCCCCATAGCAGTAATTTTTAGGAATGGGGTTTCTTAGTTCATAAACATAATTTATGCAATTTAGATAAGGTTTTGTTTTTGTTTTTCGAGACAGGGTTTCTCTGTATAGCCCTGGCTATCCTGGAACTCACTCTGTAGATCAGGCTGGCCTGGAACTCAGAAATCCACCTGCCTCCTCTGCCTCCCAAGTGCTGGGATTACAGGCATGCGCTACCACGCCCGGCTTAGATAAGGTTTTATTTCATTTTATTTTGTATTTTATTTTTTTTCCGAGACAGGGTTTCTCTGTGTAGTCCTGGCTGTCCTGGAACTCACTCTGTATACCAGGCTGGCCTCGAACTCAGAGATCCGCCTGCCTCTGCCTCCCAAGTGCTGGGACTACAGGCATGCGCCACCACCGCCCGGCATAACATTACTTTATTTTTATTTTTATTTTATTTATTTTATTTTATTATTTTATCTTATCTTATCTTACTTATTTTTATTTATATAAAAATTATTTATTTTATTTTATTTATATGAGTACACCGTAGCTGTCTTCAGTCACACACTAGACGAGTGCATCAGATCCCATTACAGATGGTCGTGAGCCACCATGTGGTGGTTGCTGGGAATTGAACTCAGGACCTCTGGCAGAACAGTCAGTGCTCTTAACTGCTGGGCCATCTCTCCAGCCCATAACATTACTTCTTAATAAAACCTTATCTAAAGCCATTACTACTGAGGTATGTCCTAGCCCCTTGTATAGTTTTTAGGCTTTGTCTTAACTGAGTTGCACAGGTAGACCTTTTACACTCCTGCCTCTGCTTCCCAAGCTGGGACAATAGTCCTGTGAGAACAGGCCCAGCAAAATCTTTTAAAATATGAGTTGGGAGGCTGGAGAGAAGACTCAGGGTTTAAGAGTCCACACTACTCCTTCAGAGGAACTGAGTCCGGTTCCCAGCACCCATGTCAGACAGCTCAAAACCACCAGTCTCTCCAGTCCCATGGGACCCAATTCCCTCTTCTCAGTTCCTCAGACACACACCCTGCACTACTGACTCCAACATTATCAAAAAGTAAAAAACAAAACAAAAAACTTTAAGTAGGTTCTTGCCGAGTGTGTCAACACTCACAGCTCAAGGCTATTCTATAAAGGCTACCCTAAAAGTTCCAGCTCAGCCTGGACTATATCAGACCCATTCCAAAGATGGGTAGGGAGTGCAAACTGCTGCTCCACCTGAAGACCCGAGCCACTGCTCAGAAGCTACAGTGGAAGGAGAGAACCGACTCCTGGACGCTGTCCTCGAACTTCCAAGCAAGTGCCATGGAATGAGCACACCCCACGCGTCCTCCGACAAACGCTTTAGGCCATGTCACTTGTATGTTGCCTGAGGCCATGCCAGGCCCAGGGCTCTCTCAGTGACTGTTGCGGGGGGGGGGGGGGGGGGGGGGGGGAATGGGAAGCTTCCGGCTCCTGCTCCAGCACCATGCTTACTGCTTCCTGCCATGCCGATCACGGACGAGTCCTCTAAAACGCTAACCAAGCCCTCAGTCTCAGTTAAGTGGTTTCTTTTAAAGAGCTGCCTTGGTCGTGGTGCTGCTTCCCAACCATAGAACACCAAGTAAGACTGGCCACAGTGCTGATATCTGTCCCGAACAAGGCAGTTCTAAGTAGGCACAAGGCAGTGCATTAATACAACAAATTATAATGCAAAGTTTTTTTTTTTTTTGAGACAGGGTCTCACTAAGTAACCCTGGCCGTTCTGGAACTGTAGACCAGGCTGGCCTCAAACTCAGATAGAATCTGCCTCCCAAGTGTTGGGATTAAAGGCGTGCGCCACCACGCCCGGCTAAAGGCAAAGCTTTTGTTCTCTTTAAAACTGAGTTTCATATAGTCCAGCCTCCCAAGTGCTGCGATTACACGGGAATGCCTCACCGTACCTGGTACAATTTTATGATTCATAAATAGGCCTCAGGGTTTAATGGGATTGGATGGTTAATACTGACTATTGATTTGACAATATTTAGAGGCACAGAGGAAATTTGAGTATGCCTGTCAGGATGGTTCCGAAGGGTTTAAGTAAGAACGAAGAGGCGGCACCATCCCCAGGCTAGGCTCAGTTAGGAGGGAGGGCGCTGGGTGCTGGCATCCCCGCCTCGTGCCTGGGGAGGAACTGTGGCTGACCGCCTCATTTTCAGCAGACCACAGTAAGATGCTCTCACCACCATGCTTTCCCACCAGGATGGACTCTGTCTCCTCAAGCTGTGAGCCAAACCCCACTCATCCCAATGACCCACGCTCCAGTGGCTCTGTGGCCTCTGCTCTTATAAACCCACCCTTCTCTGTTAGGTACTCTGTCACAGCAACGACAGAGAAACTATGTTCCTCACAGGGGAGCTGAGACCTTGCACATGGCCAAGGGCATAATACTTATTTCACCTCTCAAGTATAAATTGCAAAATAGCAAAGATAATAAACGGTACAATGAGCTCTGCCCGCGGGAGGCTTGTCTCGGGCCGGCGGCATGCAGCTCAGTTGGCAGGGACCTATCTGGCATGGTTTCAGCTCTAAATCCTCGTGACCCTAAATCCTGTCAGGTTGATAATCAATATTAATCATTACATTCCAGCATTCTACAAATCCAGCTATGGTGGCACACACCTGCAGTCCAGCACTTAGAAGGGAAAAGGCAAAAGGGCTTAAAAGTCAAAGGTCATCCTCAGCTGCGTCGGAGCTTGGGGCTGGCCTGGGCTATATATATCAGATCATGTCTTTTTAAAACAAACAAAAAGTCGGGCGGTGGTGGCGCACGCCTTTAATCCCAGCACTTGGGAGGCAGAGGCAGGCGGATGGATCTCTGAGTTCGAGGCCAGCCTGGTCTACAGAGTGAGTTCCAGGACAGCCAGGGCTA
The DNA here is from genome assembly GCA_964023405.1 of Apodemus agrarius. Taxonomy (NCBI): domain Eukaryota; kingdom Metazoa; phylum Chordata; class Mammalia; order Rodentia; family Muridae; genus Apodemus; species Apodemus agrarius. Next base: position 81,828,213 of record OZ030012.1, on the reverse strand, counting down.
CACAGAGAAACCCTGTCTCGAAAAAAACCAAAAACCAAAACAAAACAACAAAAAAACCAACCAAACAAAAAACACCACCACCACCACCGCCACCACGCCCGGCCTGAATGCTCTTCTGATGCCCTCTTCTAGTGTGTCTGAAGACAGTCACAGTGTACTTAGATATAATAATAAATCTTAAAAAAAAAAAAAAAAAAAAGAATGAAATTTGTCAGGTTGCGAAGATTCAAGTAGCAACTTGCAATTACCCATATATATTGTACTTTAACCCCACGTGGTTTCTTTTAAATCTCAAGTGGTTGCTAGCACTTTTATAAGCACTAGCCTTTTTTTCCCATTAACTTATCTACCTTATCTACCTTACATCCTAATCACGGCTCCTCATCCTACCAAGCACGAGCCTTTAAAGAGCCAGGAACAGCTACTCCATGGCTGAATGGTTTCCTATGACCAGGATAATGACAAACGCTTTTGGACTAGGCTAACTGAACAAAGGAAAGAAAGCTGCACACCGCCTGACTTTCAAATTTGTCATCTAAGCGGCTGTTTCCAGTGCCACACCCTAATATCTAAAGTGTTCAGTAGAGAGGCCATAATGGTGAAAAAAGTCTGAATCCTTCTCATATGTTGTCATTCGTAAGTACTGGGTGACTTGTGTGTGTGTGTGTGTGTGTGTGAGATCCCCAGAGCTGCAGTCACAGGCGCCTGTGTGACTTGTGTGTGTGTGATCCCCAGAGCTGCAGTCACAGGCGCCTGTGAAGCACCTGCTGTGGCTGGTGGGAACTGAACCCTGATCTCTGGAAGATCAGCACACGCTCTTAGCATGGCTACTGAACCATCTTGCCAGTTCCATCTGGGTTATTTTTTTTTTAAGTTAAATTTAATTTTTTAGTATCGGGTCATTTGGGAAAATGTTTCTAGAATTCCTGGTAGGTTTCTCTTTGTTGCCACCGCTTTAAAAATGACACAAGGAATGGCAGGCTGCATGCATCACTCTATCCACAGCCAAGGCCCAGTTAGCTGCTCTCTCTACGGAACAGAACGGGAACTGAAAGGGAACACCAACGCTGGACGGACGCACCACTCCCACCACCCTGGCCGCTCCCCAGGGAGGAGTCCTTTTCTGCATAAACAGCACCAGCTTCCCTCACCATTCCCATAACCACCCTGTTCTGCACTCTTCACTGTTTAGTTTCCTACAGGAGGACCAACCTATGAGAAGGCAGAGCCTGTATCATCCTCAGGCTCAGCAAGCACCCCGCTCGGGATGGTCACCTGCTCGCTCAGTCTGCACACATGGGAAGAGGTAACACCCCCTAAGGAAGACGACTCTCCTCACCTTCTATTTTCAGTCTTCTGGCGAGCTCTCTACATGCAGTGTACTTCTTCAAGGGCTCAGGAACCACACTGGCTAGTGACTCCATGTCCACCTCTTCATACTTAAGAACGTCCAGTGCACTGCCGGTGTAAAAAGTTTTATCAACCTCAGGATCCATGCCCTGTAAACCAAACTCAGAACAAAATCCCTTGGAATATACTAAACATTAGATTAAAAGGGACTCTCAATTTTTTTCTAAGTATAGTGAGCAAATGTAGTAGCATCTGGCCAGGTGTGGTGGCACACAACTTTTTTTTTTTTGTTTTTGTTTTTGTTTTTTTGAGACAGGGTTTCTCTGTGTGGTCCTGGCTGTCCTGGAACTCACTCTGTAGACCAGGCTGGCCTCGAACTCAGAAATCCGCCTGCCTCTGCCTCTGCCTCCCAAGTGCTGGGATTACAGGCGTGCGCCACCACGCCCGGCTTTTTTTTTTTTTTTTTTTTTTTTGGTGGCACACAACTTTAACCTAGCACTTAAGAGGCAGAGGCAGAAGGAGCTCTGTGAGTTCAAGGCCAGCTTGGTCTGTATAATAAAACAAATAATAACAAGTAAAAAGTGGAACATCCATAAAGAAGGTCATCCAAGAATAAACAAGTCATTCTCTCTGCGCCTTCTAATACATGCCTATGGCCCTAGAAGCTGAGAGAAGAGGCAGGAGAGTGCAGAACCAGTCTGGGTCACATGAAAATCCCCCCCTACAACTCAGACCCGTGAGCACTTAGCTTCCAGCAGCAGCTGCTGACTGTGAGTCCTCATCACCATAACTGTGATGTTATGTTATGGTGTTATGGTGTTAGGAGGCTGCTGCCCTCCTCCTTGGAGTCCTAGGAAGGAGACATCCTTTAGTGTGCTAGGGTTCAGATATCCTTTGTGTCCCTCAAAGGCGTATGCTCTGGAAGGAAGTGTGGTCTCCAGTGTCACACTTTAAAACAAAGGACTAGTCTCTGTTCTTCAGAAGAGGTTATGCTACTGTTATGAAGTTAGTGCCCACGCCAGTGAGTTCTTGTCAGAAGAATAAGCCTGACACCTAGATTTCTCACTTCCTATATTTCTTTTTTTTCTTTTCTTTTTGTTTTTTTGTTTTTCAGGACAGGGTTTCTCTGTGTAGCCCTGGCTGTCCTGGAACTCACTCTGTAGACCAGGCTGGCCTCGAACTCAGAAATCCGCCTTTCTCTGCCTCCCAAGTGTTGGGATTACAGGCGTGCACCACCACCACCCGGCAACTTCCTATATTTCTAAATGGTTTCTAAAGAGCAGCACATGCTCATACTGAAGAGACAGCTCTCTAGTCCCATATGGGTTATTTTAAAACTTAAATGGACTCCAGCTGCTGTGAAGCAACTGGCCATAACACCCTCAGCAGAGGCCAGAGAGAGGAAGCTGCCTAACTTTGGAAGTTCCGGTATCTAAGTTGGTAGCCAGATAAACATTCTTTTTAAAAAAATAAAATATGTAGCCTTGGGTGTTTTATTATAACATAAGACTGATTAATAGAGCCAGTAAACAAAAATATTGACTGCAATAGTGAAAACATTAGTGTCCCCATTTATATGCCGGGTCCTAATAACCCAAGTAAAGAGGCAAGGCCAGCCGCAGGATTAGTGCTCTGAAAGGAGCCCCGTCTGCCCCTTCTGCCATGAAAGGATGTAGGCAGAGGGCCAAGGGCATAAAGTAACTGTCAGTCATGGAGCAAGTCTGGGCCACCCCACCCCGAAATCGAATTAATTAGGACACAACAAAAACTGAAAACAACATAACATCTGTAAAAGCCACCCCAGAAAACAGGACTCACAAGAGGGAGAATATCAGCGCCATCATGATATGCACAGTGTCCCTCTAAAGTCCACAGGGTTACTGATTTGTGCCCTGCTGGATCCCTCTCCTATCTAAATCACACTGTTTGTCTGTTTGTTTTCCAAATAGGGATTAAAAATAGAAATAAAAAAATCAAGGTGAAATGCACACATTTATACTACTCAAGGTCCTCAGAACTTTATGTCCCAGTACCTGGATTTGGTGCAGGGGGACCAGGGGTAGCAGCTTATCCTAAGCTATTGAGGAAACATAAGGCTGGCTTAGACTATATAAGGCGCAGATGCATGTACACACACACACACACACACACACACACACACACACAAACCCTCTCTTATTTCTGGAACAAAAGTGTTTTCTTTTTTTTTTTTTTTTTTTTTTTTTTTTTTTTTTTGGTTTTTTGAGACAGGGTTTCTCTGTGTAGCCCTGGCTGTCCTGGAACTCACTCTGTAGACCAGGCTGGCCTTGAACTCAGAAATCCGCCTGCCTCTGCCTCCCAAGTGCTGGGATTACAGGCGTGCGCCACCACGCCCGGCTACAAAAGTGTTTTCTAAGAGTGTCCTTTAGACTCAAAGGCCACATAACTAAACCGAGGGAAACAAACTCTCAAATGTGACATGATCCTTCAAAAAAAATTATATAGAATATATAACACTGAAAAAAACAAAAAAGATTTAAAATACTATGTTTTCTAAATTAAATAATTTTCCTTGCTGTAGCGCATGTATTAGCTGGGACCACTCTAATTTTCGAGCCTAGCAAAGAAAATGGGTCCTTGTATTTCTTTTGGTTTGAAGCCTCTAAATCTGAGGAAAACCAAAAGGAGTCAATGGGAACCACAAATAAATTGTACATGTACAAAAAATTAAGAATCGAGCTGGAGAGATGGTTCAGGCCACTGGCTTCTATTCCCGAGGATCTGGGTTTGCTTCCTAGCACCCAAAGGATGGCTCATAACCATCTGTAATTTTAATTCCACGGGATCTGACATCCTCTTCTGGTTCCTTGGGCACCAAGCATGCATACAGTACATGTACATACATGTAGGCAACACCTACACACACACACACACTTTATAATCAAACATAAATATATTTATTAAGATTTTTTTTAGCCGGGCGGTGGTGGCGCACGCCTGTAATCCCAGCACTTGGGAGGCAGAGGTGGGCGGATTTCTAAGTTCGAGACCAGCCTGGTCTACAGAGTGAGTTCCAGGACAGCCAGGGCTACACAGAGAAACCCTGTCTCGAAAAAACCAAACCCCCCAAAAAAAAAAAAAAAAAAAAAAAAAAAGATTTTTTTTTTTTTGGGTAGGTATGGTAGTACACGCCACTACCAGCGCTTGGGAGGCAGAGAGTAGAGAATTCAAGGTCTCACTCATGCTAAGCCTGCATTCTACCATCAAGCTACATGCCCAGCCATATACATTTTCTTTTCTTTTTAAACTTATTTTTCAAGACAGGGTCTTACAAGCTCAGGTTAGACCCCACTTTGTTATATAGTTACAGCAGGACAGACCTGAAACTTCTGATGCCTATCCCCACCTCCCACTGCCAAGATTAGTGTCATACATGGTCACATACTTATATAGATTGTAGATGAATTATACTAAAAGCTGATGAAAAGCTGAGAGCAAAAGCTGTATCCATTTAAAATGAGTAGGTGGGGCCTACATATTATATCTCTATGATACCTCATTTTTCTATAAAGACTAAGAAAAGTCTACAATGAAAATCATACCTGACAGGAAGGCTTCTATTAATACTTATAGGAGTTTGTGGAATTAACTTTTTCCACTTGGAGCTTGAGAACTTAATGGATTTCAACACAGAAATACCTTCTTCTAAAGACGACTTCATCCACAAAGCTCTTTCATATCGCTGTGAGGACACACAGCCAGCTTCCTTATGGGCTAGGGAATGAAGAGGGAGAAAGAAGTTTTAAGAACATCAGAGAGGTCTGGAGAGATGGCTCAGCAGTTAAGAGCACTGACTGCTCTTCCAAAGGTCCTGAGTTCAAATCCCAGCAACCACATGGTGGCTCACAAGTATCTATAATGAGATTTGATGCCCTCTTCTGGTGTGTCTGAAGACAGCTACAGTGTACTTACATATAATAAATAAATAAATCTTAAAAAAAGAAAAAAGAACATCAGAGCACAGGGCGTGGCAGTACACATACCTGTAAGGGCTAAGGGGAGGGGGGAGACTGCACAGGGCAAATTCAAGCCTGGCCAGGTTACACATGGAGACCTTGTCTCCACAGCTCCCACCAACACCCAATTCCCAAGGCTGGATGCAGTGGTCACCTACTACTTGATAGGTGTGGTCAAGAAGAACAGGAATTCAAAGTCATCTTAGGCCACACTGTAAGAAATCCTGCCTCAAAACAACTACACAAACCAATAAAACCCCAAAGCAGTGAAATACATTAAAAGCTACCTCGGAATGTGAGCCGGGCGTCTGCATTGTCTGGGCGCAGTGACAAACGGAACTCCACTCTGCTAGTGAACATTCGGTACGGTTCACTGGTGCCCAGGGTGGTGAGGTCATCAATCAAGACTCCTATATAGCCTTCTGTTCGACTCACAACAAAGGGTGGCTTTCGACTGACTCTTAGACTGGCATTGATTCCAGCTATCACCCCCTAGAAGAGGACTGAAATGTTTAAGAGGCCATTATGAACTGAACGAATAGCTATTCTACTCAGCATGCTATCTAGGAAAAACCCACACAGGGAGGAAGAGCTGGGCAGTGGTGGCGCATGCCTTTAGTCCCAGAGCTCAGGAGGCTGAGGCAGGTGGATCCTGAATTCTAAGCCAGCCAGGTCTACAAAGTAAGTTCCAGGACAGCCAGGGCTAAAAAAGAAAAACAGCCGGGCGTGGTGGTACATGCCTGTAATCCCAGCACTTGGGAGGCAGAGGCAGGCGGATTTCTGAGTTCGAGGCCAGCCAGGTCTACAGAGTGAGTTCCAGGACAGCTGAAACTACACAGAGAAACCCTGTCTCAAAAAAACCAAAAAAAAAAAAAAAAAAAAAAAAAAAAAAAGATAGGGTAGAAGAAAGCAGGTTCATAAGGATTCTAAGAAAGGGAAATGATCCACACTCAGAAACAGAACGTGTTAGTGTGTTATGAGTCAGTCCTCCATGGATTGCGGTGGAGAGGTATGAATTGGTCTCTAGCTTTTTCACATGTACAAACTATAATTTATCATTGTGCTTAGTCATCATAGATGAACTCCTTGAGAAGGATTAGGAGGAGTGGCCTTGTTGGAATAGTTGTATCACTGGGGGCTTTGAAGTTTCAAAAGCCCAAGGCAGGTCCCAGTCTCTCTCTCTTCCTGCTGCCTATAAATCCAGATGTATAAGTCTCAACTCCTCCTCCAGCACCACCATGTCTGCCTGTTTGACAATCAACTAAGCCTCTGAAACTGTAAGCAAGCTCCAATTAAATGCTTTCAGATATATTTATACACACACACACACACACACACACACACACACACACACACACACACACGGTGTCTCTTCATAACAGTGGAACAGTGGCCAACCAAGACAGTGGTAAAGATCATGGGACATTAGAATGATCTCATAAGATGCAGCCTCAAAAGCACAAGGACCTTAAATTCGATCCTAAATACCGTCATGAGAAGCTGAGCACAGTGGCACAAGCCTATAACCTCAGCACCGACGAGGCAGAGGCGGGTCACTGAAACTCACTGGTTAGTCACTTTAGCTTAACTGGTGAGCTCCAATGCGAGATTCTGACTGAAAATGTGAGACAGAGGGTTGGAGAGGTAGTTCAAGAGGTTCAGCGTAGGTACTGCTCTGGCCAAGGACCCAAGTTTGGTGTGCTGTACCCATGCTGGGCAGCTCAGTCACCTATAACCCCAGCTCGAGGGAGGGCACCCCTCTTTTGGCATCTATGCCATATGTGTATGAGTCATATGCTCATACCACCATGCCACAGGTAACTAAAGGAAAAAAGAAAAAAAGAAGGCAGCTAGAAAACTGACTCTAAAGCAGGAAAGGGTATTGACGGCTTTTCTAGAGGTCTTGGATTTGATCCCTGGCATCCATATGGTGGCTCATGATCATCTGTATCTCTAGTTCCAGGGACTCTAAACCATGTTCTGGCCTCCATAGGCACCAGGCACACACATGGCATACAGACAAACATGGGGACATAACACCCACACACATAACATAATATAAAATAAGGTGAGGAACACTAGAGAAAAGCATCTAGTGCTAATCTCTGACCTCAACATGCACAAATGCACACACAACACAGAAAGCCAGAATAGTAATAACAATATGATCATTTTCAGGTATCTTTAAAGATTTAAATGGCCTTTTTTACACTTTAGAAGCAATTCCATATTTTCACAACATGCTAGCATATCTAGGGACTCAAACTACCTCGAAGTTCTTTCACAATTGTCTCCCACAAGCTGGGCAACATGGCACATGTGCCTGTAATCCTAGCGCTAGGGAGGTAAAGCAGAGAGATCAGCAGTTTGAGCCGGGAGTGGTGGTGCTTTTGACCTCAGCAGTACAAAGGTGGGACTCAATTTTCTTTTTTTTTCTTTTTCTTTTTTTTTTCCCGAGACAGGGTTTCTCTGTGTAGCTCTGGCTGTCCTGGAACTCACTCTGTAGACCAGGCTGGCCTCGAACTTAGAAATCCGCCTGCCTCTGCCTCCCAAGTGCTGGGATTACAGGCGTGGGCCACCACGCTTGGCTGGAACTCAATTTTCAAGGTCAGCCTTGGCTATATGGCAAGTTTGAGGCCAGGCTGGGCTATGTGGGTCCCTATCTGAAAAAACAAAACAGCTCTTCGCCCTTCCTCTGCAATCGTGTGCGCTACCCCTGATTCTGCTTCTCTGCATGTCTTCTCACAAGACTTTCAGAATCAAGCGATTCCTGGCCAAGAAACAAAAGCAAAACCGTCCTATTCCTCAATGGATCCAGATGAAAACTGGTAACAAAATCAGGTACAACTCTAAGAGAAGACACTGGAGGAGAATGAAGCTGGGTCTGTAAGGATTCACGCAATGGCAAAACTGAGGGGTTATACTGAATTGTGGTCATCGATCAGTCCTACCAGATGGAGTTCAACATTTTTAACTTGGAGATTTGCTTGTGTCTTAAACTAGGGTATTTGTCCAGTAATAAAACTTAGAACCTTTCAGACTGGGGAAAAAAAAAAAAAAAAAAAAAAAAAAAAAAAAAGAAAGAAAGAAAATGACAAAACAAAATAAAAGATGAGTTTGGGTTACACAGCAAGACCTTATTTCAAAACAAAACAAGTATATACAACAACTATCTTCACTTAGCCTGAAATACTGTGGTATGAGAGATCTGTATAATTAACACAACAGACAATAAGAAATGAACACTAATAAAATGGCCTTTTTGTTTACAGGACCATCCGAATAAACTCTTAGCTGGAACTGGGCGGGCACGGTGGCTTACGCCATGAACTTAGCACTTGGGAGGCAGAGGCAGGCGGGTAGATCTGAGTTTCAAACGGGCCTAGTTTACACAGTGAGCGTCATCGCCAAGACTACAGAGAGAGACCCAGTCCTAAGCCAAACAAAAACGTCTCACCTGAGCTGCAGCTTCCTCATAGCCAGTGGTTCCATTTATCTGTCCAGCAAAGAACAGCCGCTGAACCAGATGTGTCTCGAGGGAAGGACTGATCTGCCGAGGATCTAAATAATCATACTGAACGCCATAGCCTGACCAAAGAACAAGAGCACAAGGTCACAACAGCTGCATGTGGCTCAAGGAGGAAGTACAAAGCAGACCAGGCCACACCAGATGCATAGACGCTCCATCTATTTTATACATTTTGACACAGGGTCTTTCTATGTAGCCACACACTGCCTCAAACGCTCAGACGGCTTCCTGTTTGAGCTTCCAAAGTACTAGGATTACAGATGTATGTCCCCCCCCATGTCCAGCTTGGGCTACTTCTATGGAGTGTTAAGCAACAAGTGGGGTGAAGCACCCCACTGCTTACACTGATGAGCATCTGGGCCCCTTTTACCTGGATGAACCATTTTGGCTTTCTCCAAGCCTCTGATGCATGTTATCATTTTCTCCTGTAACTCAGCTGGTAGTGTAACAGATAACCCTTGCGGGTAGATGAGATCAGAATCCATTCCTTCAGGCTCCAACCAAACCTGATGTAGACGGTTTGGAAAACGCAAAACCTTTGATTCAATAGAGGGACAGTATCTAGAACAAGACATTGAAATTTAAAGTAAATTCAATGACAGAAAACATTTCCCTTCTTCCTTAAAGTGAGTAAGCACCCCGTTCTGTCCTTACCGGGGCCCTCTTGTAGTTTCCTTAACATGGCTGTTCAGGTGAAGGTTCTCCAGGACAATCTCATCCACTCTGGGGTTGGTGTGAGTCAAGTAGCACGGCAGCTGGTCCTCCGGCTAGAAGACAGCAGCAGGGACAGTGCAGACGTCACCTGCTTGTCTGTCTGAGACAGGGCCCCAGGTAGCCTAAGGGGCCTTGAGCTCTCTGGAGAGAAGCTCTGGTTGTCTTGCACGAGCTCCTGGCTGCTGGGACTGCATGTGGGCCATTCTCCGTTACTTACTGATCTGCCTCTTATTCAAATAAACCCTACACAATACCGATTTCCTTTAACACACATCAAGCTTATACATAATTAAATTTTCCTGCCCAAAATAAACACATATCCCAACAGGTGAACCTAAACATAAGAAGTTTCTAAATCTAATTATCAGTTTCTGGGGAAAAAATGGTACACACAGTAATCAGACAAATCTAAGATATGGGAAGTTCTAGGGGGAAAATTTCTTAACTTCTTTTATACATAAATACAGGGGACAGGGGCAACAGATATAAAACAGCCTCTAGGGGAATGTGTAGACTTCTCTCTTGGTCATTTTTAAAATAGTTTAGTATTGCAAGAAACACACCCAAGGGATGATGGCGTGGGACAATCTGAGTCTCCATAGGAAGGGGACAAGTCCCACTAGGTGTCCGCCACTAGCTTGTGATCTTCACATGCAAGTCACAGGCCACATAGGTGAGGGGGAGAAAACACATATACAAATAAAAGTGAGCATCAGATGACATGATGAAATTATGTTTTAGCCAGGTACTGGTGGCCTACCTTAATTGAAATATACTACTTTTTTTTTTTTTTTTTTTTTTTTGAGACAGGGTTTCTCTGTCTAGTTCTGGCTGTCCTGGAACTCACTCTGTAGACCAGGCTGGCCTCTAACTCAGAAATCCACCTGCCTCTGCCTCCCGAGTGCTGGGATTAAAGATGTGCACCACTACCGCCCAGCGAAATATACTACTTAATGCTTTTAAGCCAATAGCTTGAACCATCCATTAAAGAATCATAGAACCAGCTGCATGGTAGTGGCCCATGCTTTTAATCCCAGCACTCAGAAGTCAGAGGTACATGGATCTCTGGATTCGAGACTAGCCTGGTCTAGAGTTCCAGGCCAGCCAGAGCTACATAGAAAAACCCTGTCTTAAAAAACACCCAAAAAGGGCCAGGCAGTGGTGGTGCACTCCAAAAAAAACCAAAAGAAAAAGCTTTTTTTTTTTTTTTTAAATTGGTTTTTAGAAACAGGGTTTTTCTGTATAGCCCTGGTTGTCCTGGAACTCACTCTGTAGACCAGGCTGGCCTCGAACTCAGAAATCCGCCTGCCTCTGCCTCCCAAGTGCTGGGATTACAGGTGTGCGCCACCACTGCCCAGCTAAGAAAAAGCATTTTTAATGTTTTAGCAGGGCATAGTGCTTCATGCCAATAAGCCTACTATGTGGGAGGGTGAGGCAGGAAGCCTTACTAACGCTACACAGCAAGACCCTGTCTCAAGCAAACCCCAATGCTAAACAAAGCTTGCTTGTAATAGTACTGTGAGTTTTTCTTTGTTAAAGACACGTAAAACTATAAATTAAATGATCTGATATCTATAAACGTCTCAAAAATCACCAAAAAGGAATGAAACAAGGCCAGCAAAATGACTCAGAAGCCAGGAGGTGGTAGTGCATGCCTTTAATTCCAGCACTTGTGGGCAGAGGCAAGCATCTATCGAAGCCAACTGGTCTACAGAGTAAGTTCTAAGTCAGGGCTACGGAGTGAGACCCTGCCTCAATCAATCAGTCAATCAATCAATCAATCAATCAACAATGGCTCAGGGATAAGGGTACTTGTCACTGAACCTAATCACCTGGGTTTGATCTGGAACACCTGATGGAAGAACCCTGCCTCCCTCCAGCCGTCCTCTGACCCTCCCCTGCATGTCACAGCATGTAGCACCCACACAAGTAAATAAGTGTTTTTAAGGGCAGCCTCTGCTACTTTGTGAGATCCTGTCTCACTAAGTAGCAGAGGCTGCCCTCAGACTCACAAATCTTCCTGCCTTAGCTTCCTGTGTGCTAGGTTTAAGTGTGCGCCTGCTTTAAATTTGAAAAAAATACAGGGTTTCATGTATCCCAGACTGATCTCAAACTCACGATGTAGCTGAGGGTAACTTCAAACCTCTGATCCTGCTTCCCACCTTTCAAGGGCTAGGGCTATAGATAGATATATACCATCATGCCGGGTTCATGTGGTACTGGGGAACACACCAGGCTTAGCACTCTCCCAACTAAACTACATTCCCACCCACCCAAACTAACAAATTAAAATAAAAAACTTAAAGCACTTGGGAAACAGGCAGGAAGATAGCATATACAGCAAGGCCCTGTCATCCAAAAAGACTGGGGTGTGGGGATGACTTTGGGTGACCGGGGTGTGTGTGTGTGTGTGTGTGTGTGTGTGTGTGTGTCAGGGGACTCTGACTAGGGATATCAGTTTGACTGGCCTCAAATTTCAACACTGCACTGCATTTATATTAGAGGACATCTGTTTTAGTTGAGGTTCAGATTGAATTATTTAGAGAGAAGGCTCACAATCTCTACAACTTACTATCAAATGTGCCATAAAGAGAAATGGGCATTTTACTATATAGGTAATAAATATGCACTTTATAAGGAGTCGGTAAAATACAATGTGTGACTTTCAAACATACATTCAGGAAAAACTGTACATATAAAATAAAAATAAAATTTTAATTTTTTTTTTTAAGTTAAAAAGAATTTTGTTATAATGGCCTTGCAGATTTTTACTACATTTTTGTACAAGGGCTTACATGTGCACATGTGTGCATCCATGCAGGCTACAGCATGTGTGTGGAGGCTAGAGGAGAACTCTTGGGAGTCCCACCACGTGGGTGCCAGGGACTGGATCGGGTCTTCAGGCTTGGCAGCAGGTGCTGCCTGCTGAGCTATAGTATACCCACCCCCAGTCTGTTTTTCTACTTTGTAAATCTGAAACTGTTTTAGGAAGGTTTTGTATGTGGTAGTTTAAATGAATAATGGCTCCTATAGGCTGCTATATTTGAGCACTCGGTCCCTAGTTGTTTGAGAAGGATTAGGACAGGAGGTATGGCCTTGTTGGAGGAGGTATGCCATCGAGGATAGGCTTTGAGCTTTCAAAGGACTAGAGACAGTCCCATTAGCTTTCTCTCTCCCTCCCTCAGGTTTGCTGAATCAAGATGTAAGCTCTAACCTACTGCTCCAGTGGCATGCCTGCTGCCATGTTCCCTACCATGACAGTCACGGACTCACCCTCTGGACCTGTGAGCGCCAGACAAACTATTCTGTAGGTTGCCTTGGTCACAGTGTCTTTTTTTTTTTTTTTTTTAAGATTATTTATTTATTATATATGAGTACACTGTAGCTGTCTTCAGACACCAAGAAAAGGGCATCAGATCTCATTACAGATGGTTGTGAGTCACCATGTGGTTGCTGGGATTTGAACTCAGGACCTTTGGAAGAACTCTTAGTGCTCTTACCCACTGAGCCATCTCTGTGTCTTATCTTAGCCCCACAGTGTCTTATCTTAGCAATAGAAAACTAACTAAGGCAGTAGACAAAGTTAAGTTATATAGAAGCAATGAAATTTAAGAATGTATAGGAAAAGACCCAATTGCTAAATTAACTCACAGATACATAAATAAAAATAAAGAAAAAGTTTAAAATGACAATAAAAGGAGAGAAGACAGACAGACAGACAGTTAGGATATGTCCTGCTGTGAAAAGCCAGCACGAGCCATCAAGCGAGGTTTGTGTAACTTCTTACCTTGATCCACACACTGTCACTGAGGAAGCTGAATGGTATGGATGGATTATCGGGTGTGTGCTTGTTGAGAATGTCGAAATTAATGGACTCTTTGGCAAGTCGGGGTGGAGTTCCAGTCTTCAGTCTTCCTACCATAAACCCCAACTTCTCCAGAGTCTGAGCCAAGCCTATGGAGGGCTGGTCCCCCAGACGTCCTGCAGGACGCATCTCCAGGCCAATTATGATCGTGCCTCTCAGGAACGTCCCAGTAGTCAGAATTACACTCTCTGCATAAATTATACTTCCATCTGCTACATGATTAAACAAAACAAAACAAAACAGTAAAATATTTTTCTCATTGTTACCACAGAAAAAAATAAAATGTAAGTACTTTATATCAGAATTCCAGAACCAGCCAGTGCTGGTGCACAACTTTAGTCCCAGGGCTCAAGAGGTAAAGGCAGATGAATATCTGTGAGTTTGAGGCCAGCCTGCCTGGTCTACAGAGCGAGTTCTACAACAGCCTATATATATAGCAAAGCCTATCTGAACAAAATAAAAACACCTCGAAACCCTTCATCCGCTATAAAAAAATATATTACAGAAAAACTTCCTATATCTAGAAATTTGAAATGTTTGGTAGTTATTTTTAAAAACTTTATTAAAGTATGAACAAATTTATTTTTCACCAATAAGTACGTATGTGTACTTTATTATTTATTTATTTAAGGATAGGATCTATGTAGCTCTGGCTACATAGATTCTGGAACTCACAAAGATCCACCTGCCTCTGCCTCCTGAGTGCTGGGATTAAAGGTTTGTACCACCACTGCCTAGCAATAAAATACAATTTTCAATATATATTGTTTGTTAAAGTATTAACAAAAAAGTACATATTTATGATGTATATCATGGTGTTATAGGTCCACCTTGTATAAGTCATAATCCTACTTAGAAAAATCTCAGGATACAAAATTGTATTATCAACGATAGTGGATCTTTCTACACATGACATCTCTACAAGCATCCAGCTGAGAAGTGAAAGCTGTGCCCTTAGATCAATGTCTCTTTATTTAGCACTCAAACCAACAATTTCAAACGGATAAGAACCCTGTATGTAGCCCACAGTGCTCAGGGTGTGACCTCAGCACTGGAAAGAGGGAACAGCCATGCTGGCTGCATCTGTGAGCGCCAGGATCAGTGAGGGAGTGTTTCCAACACTAAGCACTGGAGCTTGGTGCGATAGCTCACCAGACAAAAAGGAACTTGCTATGAAGCCCGGTGACCTGAGCCTGGCCCCTGGAACCCACAAGGTGGAAGGAGCAAAATGTCTCCTACGTGCTGTTGTCTGTCTTCTGTGAGTGTGGCACACATGTCCCCCAGTAGTGTAAAAATAAATAAGAAAAATAAGCCAGTGTGGAAGACGCCTGATGCTGGCCCGCAGCCACTACACACGTGCGCACAAACGCTCCAGCAGGCTCTACGTTATCAATGTCCAGAATCTAAGACGGGCGGCAGGGGAACAGGATGCCCCTGACAATCACACAGGCATGCTGCACTTGGTGAGGGTTCATTCAAAAATTACCTGATTTAAGAATTTCCGCTGAACATGACATGTTTTTTTCTCTCTTTTGAAATTGTCAGAAACCTAGAGGAATTTTAAAAAATGTATAAAACAGGCCATGTGTGGTATGTGCCTTTAATCCCAGCACTAGGAATTAGAAGCAGGTGGATTTGTGTGAATTCGAGGCTGGTCTTGATTATACAGGAAGACCTCCCTCAACAAAAAAAAAAGAAAAAAGAAAAAAAAGAAAAAAAGAAAAAGAAAAGAAAAGAAAAGAAAAAAGTTTAACCTCTTTCTGAACGCTAGACAGTAGCTGGAAGAATGGTAGCTGCTGAGGGAAGAGAAGAAACTCGGAAGACTGACGTAGTGCTTCCTTGCAAAGGGTCAGAAATCAGAGAACCAGAAAGACTGAGGCTGAGGAACTGCGATGATTTTATGTCAACCTAACACTGGTGACAGCATTCTGAGAGGCAGGCACCGCAATCGGGAAACCACCTACTTAAGACTGGGCTGTAGAAAGCCTACAGAACATTTTCTTAATTAGTTATTAATGTGGGAGGGCCCATTCTATTGTGGTTGGCACCATGCCTGAGCTGGTGGTCCTGGGTTCTATGAGAAAGCAAGCCGAGCAAGCCATGGAGCAAGCCAGTAAGCAGCACCCCTCCCGGCATCAGCTCCTGCCTCCAGGTTCTGCCCACTTTGAATTCCTGCCTTGGCTTTCCTCGGAGGACTGTGATTGAGGAAACAGCCCTTTCCTCCCCAGCGTGCCTTTCATCATGGTGTTTCATCACAGCAACACTAACTTAAATAAGAAAGGAAAGTAGGGGTGGGTGATGGAGTTTAGTTTGCCTAACATGTAAGCCCTGGGCTCAATCCCTAGTACTATACAAGTCAGACATGATGGCACCGGCCTATAATCCCACACTTTGGCAAGGAGGCAGGAGAATCTGAAGCTGAAGTCACTCTTGGCTGAACTGTGAGTTTGAGGCCAGCCCAGGAGACATGGGATGGGGGTGGGGGCTGGGGGGAGGAGGATAAAATTAAAGGGTGGGGGGGGGGAGGAGCATAGTTGAGATGGCTCAGTGGATAAAGGTGCTTTGCCAAACCTGATGGCCTGAATCCCATCCCTCATACCTATGTGTTGAGAGCAGGGAACCGTCTCTCAAAAGTCGCCCTCTAACATCCACATGCGTGCTTCACACAAAAAATTATGACAGAAAAGGCTGGATAAAAGAAACAAAATGCAAGCCGGGCGTGGTGGCGCACGCCTTTAATCCCAGCACTTGGGAGGCAGAGGCAGGTGGATTTCTGAGTTCAAGGCCAGCCTGGTCTACAGAGTGAGTTCCAGGACAGCCAGGACTACACAGAGAAACCCTGTCTCGAAAAACAAAACAAAACAAAACAAAAAAAACAAAACAAAAAAAAAACAAAAAAAAAGAAACAAAATGCCCAGAGTCTTACACTAAAACAGTATAAATGTCTAGAATCTGAGATTCATGACAGTCAAATTGAAGAGACACAGGATCATTTACATAATTCTCTTATTCAGGAACCGAAAACCAGAATTCCCTGGAAGAGCAAAAACATCTGCATGCTCTTCTCTAAAGTAAGTTCCTCACAGAGTCTGATATGTAGGTGTCAGCACTAGTAGCCAGTACATACCCAGGACGACACCTCTGACCCTGGACTTCCCAGGGTATCCAGGCTCTGGGTCTGCAAGAACTAGGTCTTCCACAGCTCCCTCCTGGACAGTGAGCAGGGGCGTGCTCAGGATTTCTTTCTGTCAAGAGAGAATGCCAGTTGAAAGAGCGGTTGGAGAAGCCCACAGTCCCCCTGGCCTCGCCTGTGCTCGCTCACCTGCATGTTCTGTTTGTAAAGTTTCCGGTCAATTTGTGCCCTCAGCCCCCACACAGCAGGGCCCTTACGCCGGTTTAGTACTTTGTAATGTATCCCGGACTGGTCACAGACCCGAGAACACAGGCCATCCAAGGCATCTACTTCTCTCATCAAATGCCCCTTTCCGATGCCACCAAAGGAAGGATTGCAGGACATCTGACCTAAAGAGAATGGACACGAGCGTAATAAATGAGTATCTTGCACATATTATTTAATAAAGAGTGCTCTTAAAGGTAATCAGATAATCAGACCCATTTACAAAACCAAAACAACACACTCTCCTCTAACTTCAAAGACAGGAGGAATTAGCAGAAAATGAGTGACTCATTCCTGTTCTCTGCATTCCTGGGATTCCACCCTCAAAGTTATCTTTCTTCCCCGAAGCCAAGGAATACTTGATACTGTGCCAAATTCCTTAATCACTTTGGTCAGGCATGATGGGGTACACCTTTAATCCCAGCACTCAGGAGGCTGAGGCGGATGGATCACTGTGATTTCCAAGCTGTAGACTTGGTCTACAGTCAGTTCCAGACCAGTCAAGAACTGAGACACACACACCTCCCAACCCCCACTATCAAAAACCAAACAATAATAACCGCCCTAATCATTTCACTTCAAATCAGGATTGTTTTCATTAAGCTCATTTATGAGAGTCATTAGTAGGCCGCTGAAATGTTTTTAGACATATCCTACAGCGTCTATAGAACATAGGTTTTGCACTACTGTGTATATTATTTAAAAGAATTTAAGTCTGTGTGAAGTGACAAGGGCACTCCTGTGTTTAATGAAACACTGCTCGCTCGCCAGAGCCAAGAAGCGTCATCAACCTAATCAAGTGATCGGTGGATAAAGAAAACAAGCTGGGTAAGCTAAGGCGCCTTTAAGCAGGTCTTAGCACAAAACATCCAATGGAAATACAGAACACGACAGGCAGGCCCTTTCTCAAGGGCTGGACAAGCTCCCGGTGAACTGGCTAGTCGGTCGCTTAATAAGACGTGAAAATGTTAACTCGCGCTTTCTCGGACGTGGGAATCCGGGGAAGGCCAACCCAGCGAGCGACCTTTCCGGCGCCGTGCGATCAGTCCTGCGCTCTCGCACCCCGGGCACCCACCCTTCTCGTCCAGCGCAACCCTGCCCGCGCTCGGTCGGACGCGGAGTCCGCGCCGCGCGCCACCCCTGCGCCCCAGGCCGGCCGAGGCCGCGCGGCTCCTCACCGATCGTGTCCACGCGGTGTGTGAGGAGCAGAGTCCGCGAGCCACAGCGAGCCGCGGCGGCGGCCGCCTCGGTCCCCGCGTGCCCTCCTCCGATCACCACCACGTCGAAGTGCGGGCCGCAGGGCGCCGCACTGTCGCTGCGGAGGCGACGCAAAGGCAGCCGTCTGCCGAGGGACGCTGCGGCCCAGCGGCCACAGTCTCGGAGAAGGAACATGCCGAGGGAAGCTAGAGACGCCCGAAACTGTCAGGCGAGTAGAAGCCGGCCGGGCGCCGCCATCTTGCCCGCATCAGAGCGCAGTGCGCCTGCGTCCGGGGACGCCTTTGATTGGTGCTTTGGAGAGATGAGCCGCTGTGCCCGCGGGGAAGTGCACAGTGTGCGCGTCCTTTCTCGGGGACATAAGGCATAGCAGGGGATTCCATTTTTGAGGTTGAGGTTAGGTTTTTCAGGTGCACTAGTCTTTATCTCCAGGTTTCCAACTATGAAAAATAAATATAATCAGTTCGCTTTAAAATCTAATGAGAGGTTCAACGACTAAGGCAATCCGGGTTCTAATCCTCATGCTGAAGTCCATCCGGGTCTACATGGCAATATCACATCTCCAAATCAAACCTCTATTATTTTTATACAGCTTAAACAGTTTTTAGACATTTATTTTATGTGGATGCTTGTTTTGCCTATGCACGTGTGTCGTGAGTTTGTGTGGGGGGTGGGGGGCGAGCACCCCAGGACCTAGCCTGTTCCTGCAAAGCTCAGAAGAGGGTACCAGATTTTCTGGAACAATAAAGGATTGTGAGCTGCTATGTGGGTGATGGGAATCAAACACAAGCAGGTTCTCTTCAAAGAGCAAGAGCTCTTGGTCACTGAGCCATCTCTTCGGTTCCTATTTATACACAATTTAAACATTATATATACACGACACGAAGAATTAAGAGAATGTGTAACTCCTACCAAGTCCTCTATCCCTACTTTAAAAGAATGCCAGCCTTTTGTTGCTAGTAACTATTTTTATATGCATGTACAGTTTCCTCTGAATTGAAATAGTCCTTCCTAGTGGAGAGAGTCTCATAAAAGTCCAGAAGTGAACAAAGTTTACAGGTTCAGTCCAAGGAAGTTTTATGAATTGCCAGGCCCACCCCTACCCCAGGCTATACAAGCAGGGCCATTGCTAGGGGGAAAACTCCAGGACCATCAGGGTGTAAGTCGTTCAGGGCCACAGTGATTCAACTCTTGTGAGTTGTCACCACATACTGGCCTGGGTTATTCTGTGATGCAGTCTTTCAGTCCTCCACACTCACACGCCTGTAAATACCGCCAATGAACTCACTGTTTCACTAAATTAGACTTGAGTCAACCTGACACAGGCTGGAGTTATCACAGAGAAAGGAGCTTCAGTTGGGGAAGTGCCTCCTCGAGATCCAGCTGTGGGGCATTTTCTCAACTAGTGATCAAGTGGGGAGGGCCCCTTGTGAGTGGTACTGCCCCCAGGCTGGTAGTCTCCGATTCCATAAGAAAGCAGGCTGAGAAAGCCAGAGGAAGCAAGCCAATAGGAAACATCCCTCCATGGCCTCTACATCAGCTCCTGCTTCCTGACCTGCTTGAGTTCCAGTCCTGACTTCCTTTGGTGATGAACAGCAATGTGGAAGTGTAAGCTGAATAAACCCTTTCCTCCCCAACTTGTTTCTTGGTCATGATGTTTGTGCAGGAATAGAAACCCTGAGTTGGTTCCTAAGACAAGTGGAAACATCTTTAGCTCGTTCTTTTTGCCCTCAGGTACATATACATTTTTCATATTTTCACCAGAGGGGGGGAAAAATCACATGGCACAGGAATGCTATTATTCTGTGTGTAGTGTGATTACACTATCTTTCACTTTATTCTTCTCTACTTAACTATATATTTAAAGTTTTTAATTGCATGTATTCATTTGCATGTGCATATGTCTTTGGGCTTACTCATTCTCCAGCGCACATGTGGAGATGATAGGACAAGCTGAGGGAGTCAGTCCTCTTCATCCTGTGAGTTCTGCAGTTGAACTCACATCACCACATGTGGCGGCAGATACTTTTACCGGCCACCCATCTGGCCAGTCCCCTTAACAATATATTTGCTTAGTTGGGCAGGATACTCAGGCAGAGCTCTGAGTCTGAGGTAGCATGAACTACATCGTGAGTTCCTGGGTGGTAGGGTTGTGTAGCGTGATCTTCTCTCAGAGAAAAAGTAAAAAAAAGCAAAAAAGAAAAAAAATATTTTCAAAAAATGTCCTCCCACTGTATCCAATATTGGTTTGGTTGTTGTTGTAGGTGTTTTGTTTTGTTTTGTTTTGTTTTTGTTTTTTTTGTTTTTTTTTTTTTTTTGGTTTTTTTCGAGACAGGGTTTCTCTGTGTAGCTCCGGCTGTCCTGGAACTCACTCTGTAGACCAGGCTGGCCTCGAACTCAGAAATTCACCTTCCTCTGCCTCCCAAGTGCTGGGATTAAAGGCGTGCGCCACCACCGCCCGGCCGGTGTTTTGATTTAGATGAGTGGAGGAGGGTGGGGGGCATGAGTGTGTATGTCTTGGTGAACATTTGGAAGACAAATGAGAAGTTTCGAGGAGCCAGTGATCTCCCTTGTTCTGAAGCAGGGCCTCTCTGACTATTTCTCTAGCTGTCCTGTGTACTCCAGGACATCTGGCTAGAGAACTTAAGGCCAGTCCTCCAGTCTCTGCTGCTAAAGGCCAGGAACCTCCTGGCAAGCAGAAGTAGTGGTGGAGGCACAGAGTAGGACTCTGGTGATGGCTGTAATGTCTGAGGGTCTCAGAACGTTCTAGCTGTCTAACTGTACTGAAATGCTGATGATAACTTCTGAAGAGTCCCCAGAACTTTCTTGCTCTTTCTGAGGGTGAAAGACTGCTGGCTTAGGTGATTAATACCTGCTGCTTAACAGCAATGTGGCCTTTGTTCTATCTCAGCAGCAACTGCTGGGCTCTAACTTTCAGCCTGCTAGTCAGAAGGTAGAAAAATGGACACTTAGGAAGTGGTTAATGAGTTTATTACTAAGTTGTAACAAGTTTCCTTTGAAAGCTATTTAAGGAGAAATATCCTAAGTGGGGGGTGGGGATCAGGAAAGGTAAAAAGCAAGAGAGGAAGGAAGCGAAAGTGGGAACCTTTCCTTTTGTATTCAGTACTTATTCACCTTTCAGAATACATGATCATATGTTACAAAGTTCATCACAAGTTCACACAAAAATCAAATCATAAATTGAAATAAAAGTTTACCACAGGCAATGTTTACATGCATGTCCATTAGGACTAAGTATCTAACTAAACATTTATCATTTGTCTCAGGTCTACAAGGTCATTGAAAGTTTAAAACCATAACTAAGTTATTAGTGAAGTTTTTTTGGTTTTGGTTTTGTTTTTGTTTTTTCGAGACAGGGTTTCTCTGTGTAGCCCTGGCTGTCCTGGAACTCACTCTGTAGACCAGGCTGGCCTCGAACTCAGAAATTCACCTGCCTCTGCCTCCCAAGTACTGGCATTACAGGCATGCGCCACCACGCCTAGCTCCCTAGTTCCCTTTTTATGGCCTTTGGTTACTTGTTTTACAACCTCTTGGAATGTGCTCTGAGTAGGAGAAAGGTGGTTGCCATCTAAGAGCAATTAACTGGTGACACATAACTGGTGACACTTGGGAGACTGGCAGAATTCTTATTGCTGTTTGACTATCAGAAAAGGACCTCATAGCAGTCCCACTATAAAAGAGCTTAATAATCACAGACATAATTTTAGGAATCCCTATAGGATCATCATTAAAACTTAAGTCATCTATCTGTCTACGAAGCATCACTATAAGACAGTACATATTCAGCCTGGCGGTGGTGGCAAATGCCAGGACAGCCAGGGCTATACAGAGAAACCCAGTCTTGAAAAAACCCAAAATCCAAAACTAAACACCAAAAAACAAAAACAAAAACAAAAACAAAACAAAACAAAACAAAAAAAACCAGTACAACTTCATGGATCTGCAGAGATCTGCTCCAAAGGGGTGTGCTATTAGTATTGATTATCATATATGTTTAATAATAAGAGGAAAAGCATATTAATAGCAGGAATATTTCCTAAAAGTTTTCCCTCACTGCCTTGCTTCATGAGGGTTCTCCTGTCCCAGATTATATAATTATCCGAAGCAGGCCATTTCAGGATGATCACCTGCTAGTATATTAGTTTGTCCCATTATGGCTCCTGACATCTCTTCCCTCTGAATAATATAAATGAAGCGTATATATCTTCCTTTGAACAGTCCTGCTAGCAGACCCTAAGTTCTTAAAGATGACTAGACCAACAAGCAGAAGCAAAATAACTATAATAATTCCCAAATGTATAAGAAAATTACATAAAGAATTATCTTTAACAAAATTTATGATTGAATTTGAAAAATAATCAGCCAATTCTGCTGCTGAAGAACTCTTCAGTCTGGAGTGACTGATGTCACTCATCTGGGAATATCAATCATCCCTATCAATAGCAAGTTGTGAATAGTTCCAAACACCATGTAGATGTGCTTGTATCTGTTTCTGGGACATTTCTAACCCATAGTAGGGCAGAGGGGTGACACAAATCCATTTTTAATTGGCATGACATGAGGTAGTTAAACATGTTTTAATATTGTGAACCTGAGTTCCTATGTAAAGGACAGCTTCCTCCAAATCATAGTCTGTCAAACCTCTATTAATTCTATCCTGAGTAATCAATGTATAGCAATATTTTTTTGTCTAGGAATTTCTGTGATTAGCACTGAATACCTGTTGGACTATGGAGGCAGCAGAAACTGCAAGTGACCCCAGGATAGCAATTATGGCAGTAATGCTTAAGATAAGCCCAGTAATAAATCTCTTAGCTCATGAAAGAAAATTAACAGTCCAAGGCAAACAAAGCAAAAGGCATTATATCAAGGCTGTGGGAAAGTAATTGGTGACAAAATATAAGGTAGCTAGTATACCATGAGAAAAAACAGTATGATTCATGGTGAAGCTATACAATTGGTCAAATTAGCATTCTGGTAGGAAATGATACATATAGATTTATATTTAACAATTTTATATTCCCTGTATCCCCCGGGTATAGTATTAAAAGTCCAATCAGAGTTGGATGGTGGTGGCATATGCCTTTAATCCCAGCACTTGGGAGGCAGAGGCAGGCAGATTTCTGAGTTCGAGGCCAGCCTGGTCTACAGAGTGAGTTCCAAGACAGCCCTGGCCGTCCTAGAACTAGCTGTGCAGACCTCCAACTCACTGCCTGCCTCTGCCTCCCCGGTGCTGAGACTTCTGCAAAGGAGGAAGTGTTTCCCTCCCCAGGCATGCCTACCTGCCATTCAAAAGCGAATGCTCAGAAGACAGCTTCCCAATTTGGGGACTCATGTACAGGCATTGATGGGAAGAAGGGAAGAGAGTTGTAAGGGCAATAGGATGGCAACAGACTGATCAGTGTCTTTAATCCAGGCTACACGTATAACATAGTGTATGACAAATGCACACACACACACACACACACACACATTCCCCAAAGTTACACATTGCAGCAAGTTGTGAGCTTTATTTTCAGAGACACAGGATTATGTGATAAGGAGTGGAATCACATATTCTGATGTTAGCTGAAGACTAAGTGTTCTGAGCCCTGTAAATCTTCAGAAAGCACGGTTTTGGTTTTGTCAGTCAAACAGAGTGGGAGGCAAAGAGAGTCCCCAACAAAAACCTTCAAAGAAGCAGCCACTGTGGACACGATCGACTTTAGAATTAGCTTTCTGAAAGTCTGCATTGAAGGGCTCTGAAATCGCAGCAGCCAAATCAGTAGCCAAATATTCTTTAAGATTCGGTGTGCTTTTTAGAAAGATAAGTTGAAATACTAATTCCGAGTAGTCAGTGTAACGTGTAAAGGGAATTTGTTTCTCATTTACAAGAACAGCAATTTTTTATTTAAAGTTTACATTAAAAAAAAGTTTTAATCAACTACAAATATACAAGAGATAGGAGTGTCCTGAAACACATTTTGATGGTAGGTCGACAAATTCGGCCATCTAAGCTACTGCCAGTGTTTTCCGTGTCTGTGCTGTAAAGGAGTGGGTGGTTTTCCAGTCGGTGGCTCAGCTGGTCCCCACTGGTGAAAAAGTTCGGGCGTCTCTTGGACCGCCTCTTCCTGCGCCCAGGTCACGTGTGCTCCTCCTGTTCGAGGCGGATACACAGGCTTCGTTCCCACGAGATTTATAAGTTTCATCTCCAGCGGTCACTGAGAGTTCCCCTTCCCGCGGCCTTTCTTCGAAGTCGATTTCTTCTTTCTAGGATCCAAGAGCGGCAGAGATGGAAGATCAGCATAGAAGGACAACGGCGCCGCTCGCTAAAGAGCCGTCAGCTGAGCTCGCCCCAGCGCAGCCCAGAGGGACCCGGGCCCCCCAGTCCCAGGCGGGAAGCCGCGGCCCGCAAAGGGGGGCGCGATCGCGGCGGGCGGAACCTGACGGCGACACCACGGAGACGCCACGCGCCCCAGCGCCACGAGCGCGTACGGGGAGCGCCACTGTGCGCACCGAGGATGCACAGCCCTCGGCCACGGACGGGGCAGGAGCTTCGGAGCCGCAAGCCATCCTCCAACCCGAGCCGCAGCCGCCCGGGGACCCCGAGGAGCCGGACGTCGTAACGGGACCCAGCCACAGAAGGGGCGCCCGCTCCACCGGGCAGCCCAGAGCGCCGCGAGCGTCCAGGAAGGAGCCGAACAAGCTAAAGAAGGTGGTGGAAAAATTGAAAACTAAACGTGAAGCAATCTCGAAGGCCGCCGAGATTGTGAATAATGTCGTGGATCACCTGCTGCGCAGAATAAAGAAACAGGAGTTCAAAGGCTTGACTCGGCTGAACACTGGCAGCTACTATGAACACGTAAAGGTGAGCGACAAAGACCTGCTTGCTGGAGGGGCCCCGGCCTCATTCCTCACCTCCCTCCTCAGCAGTTTGGGGGTTCCCACACTCTAAGGCTCCTTTGTGGTCTGTGACAGAGAGCCTTTTTTTTTTTTTAATTCATCCAGTTAGCCCACAGCAACCGATATTGATAGCTAGTGAGTATGTCTTACCCCTCTGCTTGGAGGAATTCTGGATAGGAGACTTTAAAGCAGTCCCAGTGGGCCGCACCCAGCGTGGATGATGACGGCCATGGCTGAATGGATGGAGTCACCCTTCTCAATCCTTCCCCACCTATATCCTCTGGATTGACTCTAGCCCATCCCAGAGACCCCGGCACCGCTTGCAATTAGGTAGAATTGTACACAACTGTACGGTTAATGGGGACCCGCGTCTGATAAGCCACAGTGTTCAGGCTGCTCTGGGAGACAAGACCTGGGAAGTTTTGACTGCGTTTACTCCTCACCTTAGCCTCACCTAGCCGGGTGGGTGTCAAGCTATGGGGAAGCCACAGACTGAGCTCAGGAGGTGGGGGAGCCCAGTCTGAGGCACAGAGACAGCTGGAGCTGGCTTGGGATTCCCGGGCCTGTAAGGGGGGTACTCAGGCTTGTGGGGGATGCCTCAGAAGAGCTGAGAATGGAGTGGGGGCCCGAGGGCCAGGTGGAGGCCAAGGGGGAAAGGGGGAAAGAGGAGCTCATGCTGGATCCCGCAGGGTAGAAAGTTGGTGTGGGGGAGTCCTTGGCTTGTCCACTTGGTGGTCCTGGCTGGGAACACAGGCCTTGTAAGGGAGATTAAACTGCAAGTCTTTGGGCCAAGGCTCCCCTTGGCAGATCCCAGTGAAAAGAGACAGCCTATGGTTTTAAGGCATCTATCTCCATGGTGGAGAGTGTGTGAGTCAAGCTGTAGCTCATGTCAATACCTTTTGCAGGGAGGAGTGTCTTAATTGGCTAAGCCCTCAAGGGCTTTAGGTATCTCATTAAAATGGAGATCTGTTGTGAGCCTACCTGACCTGTAGTCACTTCCTCTCCCTGTGGCAGGGCTTGGGGCATTGCCCTTATGTGACTGATGGCCACAGACCTATGGAGGGCTTCCATTTCCTGTCAGGAGCCTAGTGTCTGGAACCAGGAAAAATACCTGCTGTCTCTTTAGAGTCACTGGGTTTTTATTCTTTTTGTTTGTTTGTTTTTGAAAAACAACCAGGAACCAAGCTGCCTTTCAGGGTCCTACATACAACTAGTTGGGAGAGGCGGCTGGGTACTCAAGTGAGGGACCCCTGAAGGACATTGCCGCACCTCCTGAGTGAGCATGAGTCAACAAGCCTTACTCTAATGCTCTTTGGAGAGCAGACCCGGCTGAGTTCCTGAAGACTGTGGTGACAGCTGCTGTAATGAGCCCATTTAAGCCAAATTAAGGTGTATTAAAGCAGGTTTATTGGAAAACTGCTCGTGAGCAGGTTCACTGGTCCTAAGGAACAGAGGCCAGGGAAGATACCATGGGGAGGGAGACAGAGGGGAGAGGGAAGAGAGAGAAAGAGCAGGGAGAGAAAAACTTGCAGAGAGGGAGGAGGAAAAGGGAGAGAGCCCAAAATGTCCACATTATATAGGGAAGAGCTTCTGTAGGAGGGAAGCCCAGCCCCTTGGCTGGAAAGTTCAAGGCAGAGTGTGGGTATGCCAGCCATGCCCTGTAACAGGTAGGGACTGAGGGATGCTGGGAGAACCTGGAGGCCAAGTCAGCCTTGGTTAAATTTGCACCTGGATCTGAATCCTGACACCTCAGCCTTCCTGCTGACATTGGGGTGCCATTATTGAGGAAGGGGTCCAAACCTGGACCCCATTGCTCAGTTTGGGAAGGGCAGGCTGTTTTACCTGCTGTCTGGGTTGCGGGGCTATCTGGAGCTAGCCACTTTTGGAGCTGCCCTGGATTCAGGATGCTGTAACAGATATATTAGGGGCAGAAGATAAAGTTGTGGAGGACAGGAAGAAAAACATTTTCTTGGGCGTACACTTGAAACTTTTAGACCCATGGTTTTGGTAGTTGGGGTGGGACTCCGAGGACCAGGGAAAGGAAAATAGATCCTACCCTTAGGAATATACTGGTGGGGGAGGAAAACAAGCTATTGATTGGCAGTACTTATCTGGAGTCAGTTTGTCCTGTGAGAAGTGGGTTCAGGTGGATGCCCTGAAGCTTATAAGCATCTTTTTAAGTTTACAAAACGAGACACATTTTAGATGTGTTAGTATTACCACTGTTTCATGTCCAAGCTCTGAACTTTGAAGTCTCACCACAACGGTAGCTCAGCGACAGCGAGGGGAAGAGATCTGAAGCATTTTCCTTCCTCCCCTGTCCCTTAACTCACTTTCCTTTCCAATCAAGGTTTTCATAACTTCCAGCCTTCATAACTTACATTTACCAACCTCAAAACGCCATCCTAAGCCGGGAGTGGTGGCGCATGCCTGTAATCCCAGCACTTGGGAGGCAGAGGTAGTCGGATTTCTGAGTTCGAGGCCAGCCTGGTCTACAGAGTGAGTTCCAGGACAGCCAGGACTACACAGAGAAACCCTGTCTCGAAAAAAAAAAAAAAAGAAAAAGAAAAAGAAAAAGAAAAAAAGAAAACCACCTTCCTAGATCCTCACACACTCTCTTAGAAGCTTTCCTATCCCCAGACCTTCCATAAACTGAAAACCGTTTTCCTGTTCGAAGTCACAATGAGACCCTGGTGGGAAGGGCCACTGTAAAGTGAGGTCATTCAGATAAAGAAATAGTAAAGTTATTTCTTTCACTAGTCTAGTCTTCAAAGCCCTCAGAGACCCGAGGAGGATATATTTTAAGTAAGCAAACAGGAAGTATAATCTGAATGGTCTATATATCAATTAAAACAACAGAGACTAGTCTAAAATCCACGACCTAAACAATTGTTCCAGGCTCTGTGGTCTCCATGGCACCCCTTGCAGAGGCAGTCTTTGGTCTTTTGGTCCAAAATATTAGAGGCTTTTTCTGTGGAGGACGAACATGGGAGAGATCTACCACACCTTGTCTTAGGCAACACAAGACAGTTAACCCTCGGGTGTCCTGTCTGTCCACAGGTTGTTCAGTATTGGTAATATTAAAATAAAAGACCTTTTTGAAAGTGAAGACATAGAGCATAACCATAATTTTCAGAAGACAAAAACTACATTCTAACAAGTGTAAAAAAAATGATGTAAGGTTTCCAAAATTAATACCAAGTGGATTGCTATTATGTTACACGGTTTGGCTGTCAGGTAGGGACTGGGGGATGCTGGGAGAACCTGGTGGCCAGGGCCACTTTGGTATATTAAATATGCACCTCAGCTGATTGTCCTGGGTCTGAATCTCAATAGCTGGCAGTGTGCCTCAGAGGCTAATCCTGTACAACAGTAGTGAAAATTGTAAGGCATAAATGAAAATGTAGTGGTTTCATTCAAATGATGTGGTAACTCATCCCAGCAGGGAGGCAGAGGCAGGTGAGTCTGTGAGTTTGAAGCTTGGTCTACCTAGAGAGAGTCCTAAGACAGCTAGGGCTCTGTAGAAACACTGTCTCAAACTAAAACAAACAAAAGAATGAACCACAGCTACTTGCAATATGACTAGATTATAAAAACAAACTAGTGCATGTAGCCACTGCATTACTGCAAGCAAAAGATACAGAATGAGAAAGATCAGCAAAGGGGCAAAACACTGTTCTGCAGAGATGACATAATTATGTATAAGCTATTAAAATGACCAGTGAGCTAGCAAGACTACTCGACACAAAACCAATAAAATAAAACCTGTTTCGGGAAACATTAAAAAAGAAGCCCGCCAATTCTCTTGCCCTGCCAGGCCACAGTCCTGCTCTAATAAGTGCATCGGTGGGCCACAACACTATGTCCCCACAGGATCCTGCTAGTCTCTCCCAGCTACAGCTACCCCCCCTACAAACTCCGCCCACCAAACAGCACCGCCCCCCCCCCCCCCCAGCATCCCAGCTGTGTTCCCAGCTCTGGCTTGTTGTCCCTGGAGCCACCAGTTCACTCTCTGCCATGAACCCCTGTAATCAGTGGACCCACATTCTATAAATCAAGTAAGTCAAAAGTCTTAAAGCTTAATTAACCAATTAGATTTAAGTATATTTAAAATCACAATTACAAGATGCCAATACAGTGATTTCAGAGCCAATTGATAATGATAAAAGCTTTATCCCCAAATTTCTAATCTTTTGATAACATAACATCTGTCTCCATTCCTCCTCCCCTCCCCTTCCGGGACCTCCCCCCCCTCCTGTCTCTTCCCCCCACCCCCCACCTCCTGTCTCTCCCTCCCCCCCAAACCCATCTAGTCCGCCCCCTTGCGCCTGTCTAATCAGACCTTCTCTACACTGCTGTAATTGGACAGGGAAAAAAAAAATCCTGCAACCAAAACCACTATTTAAATGTGCTAGAAAGACAATGCAAACCAGGTACAGGTGGAGTAAAAACCATGTGGAGGGAGGAGAGAGAGCTCAGAGGTTAAGGGCATAGCTCAGAGGCTGCTCTCCCAGAGGACCAGGGCTCAGTTCCCAGACACATCATTGGAGTTATCTGTGATTCCTGTTCTGGGGGATCTGACACTTTCTTCTGGTTTGCACAGGCACTAGGCACATACATGGTTCAAAGACATATATGTAGGCAAAACACTCATAAGTGAGATAACTAACGTTTAAAAGCACAGCTCAAACTAAAGAATGCTGTGTGGTATTTTTTTACTTCATTGTACTTTGCTATTTTATTTTATTACAGCATCTCAAGTGTCCCAGGCTGGCCTCTAACTCACTGCATAGCCAAGGATGATCCTCCTGACTCTACCTCTCTAGAGCTGGTCTTATGCCGTCATCCTAACCAGTTTATACAGTTCTGGGCATTGAACCTAGGGCCTTATTCATGCTAAGCAAAATCGTTTACCAACTGAGCCCTCTGTGGTATTTAACATAGGAAAAGTATTTATTGTGATTGCTGTTATTGTTGAAAATGTGCAAAAGGAATCTTATTGTTTGTTTGTTTATTTGTTTTTGTTTTTTCGAGACAGGGTTTCTCTGTGTAGCCCTGTCTGTCCTGGAACTCACTCAGCAGACCAGGCTGGCCTCGAACTCAGACATCTGCCTGCCTCTGCCTCCCAAGTGCTGGGATTACAGGCGTGCGCCGCCACCGCCAGGCTGTTGTTTTGTTTTTAGACAGGATTTTACTGTGTAGCTCAGGCTGGCTCCTCAACCTTGTGATTCTCTCACCTCGGTTTTCCAAGGGCTGGGATTACAGGTGACTGTTACCATGCCAGCCTCAAAACCCATTTCTGTGACCACTGGGCAGGAATGTGTACTTTGTGATAGAAAAGGTAACATCACAAGCTTTTTAATTTTATTAAAAGAATGCTTTTGGTCTTTGTTTTTATGGGATGGAGTCTCACTATGAAGCCACCTAAATTCACTAAGCAGGCCAGGCTGCCCCCAACTCAAAGAGCTCTGCCTGTTTCTATCTCCAGAATGCTGAAATTAACCCATTCCTGGGATTTTGATATGTAACTTATGTGTAAATCATATATATATTTTTGGAACAGTATACCAAAGAAGCAAATCTAACTCTAGAGTTCTTTTTGTAGAAAAAATTTGGTTTATTTTAAAAACATTTACTTACGTGTTATTTGTGTCTATGTGAGACTTTATAGGCACCCTGTGTGCAGGAAGCTGCGTGCAGGCCAGAAGAGGATGTCCTGTTCCCTGGCACTTTAGTTACAGGTGTCTGTGAGCTGCCTGATCGGGTGCTGGGAACCAAATTTGAGTTTTAGCCTAGCCTGTGCTATGTCGCACATTCCAGGCCAGCTCGGGATAGAGTAAGACCCTGTGTTAAAACAAATAAAACACGGGGCTGGGGAGATGTCTAGGCAGTTAAGAGCACTGACTGCTCTCCCAAAGGTCCTGAGTTCACATCCCAGCAACCACATGGTGGCTCACAACCATCCTTAATTATATCTGTTGCCCTCTTCTGGAGTGTCTAAAGACAGCTACAGTGTACTTATATATAATAAATAAATCTTTAAAACCAACCAACAAAGCCGGGCATGGTGGCGCACGCCTGTAATCCCAGCACTTGGGAGGCAGAGGCAGGCGGATTTCTGAGTTCGAGGCCAGCCTGGTCTACAGAGTGAGTTCCAGGACAGCCAGGGCTACACAGAGAAACCCTGTCTCGAAAAAAAACAAAAAAACAAAACAAAACAATAAAACCAACCAACAAACAAACAAAACATATGTGATTGCTTGGCTTAAAAAAAGAAAAATTGAGGACAATTACAAGCTAACACCAATAATGTGGTACATAGTAACAGAACTTCTTGTTCCCGGGTGTGGTCTTATTCGGAAAGGAAAGGAAGTGCCTACTGGGGGTCTTGGTTTTCAAAGTAGAGTGTCCTGTGAAAATTTCAAGGGGTATTGGGGGGAGGAGCGATTGTTTGGAACTATTTCAATGTTATTTTTACTATTCCGTAGATTTCCGCTCCTGATGAATTTGATGTTATGTTTACACTGGAAGTCCCCAGAATTGAGCTAGAAGAATATCATGAAACTGGTGCTTTCTATCTTGTGAAGTTCAAAAGAACTCCAGGAGGAAATCCACTGCATCAGTTTTTAGACGAGGAAATATTATCAGCGACCAAGATGCTGTCAAAGTTTAGGGAAATCATTAAAGAAGAAGTTAAAGAAATCAAAGGTGAGGTTTGGGGTTTGAACCTTGCAGATGTGATGCTGCCTTACTGCTCGGATACACTCCTCTGATCATTTCTTCGGATGCCCCCCATATCTCTCCATTGCTCTCCCCAGCTTCCCTCCCCCTTCTGTGGGCTCTCCCAGAAGTCTTTCCTCAGAGCAGTATACTGTCACCTCCCAAACGTTCCTGAACCGACCACACTACTAATCCTGGAGCTGTCTCCACAGGGTCATCTATGGCTCCTGCCATATGTCTGTCTCTCCATCCATCTATCTTTGGAAACAGGATCTTACTATGTAACTCTGGCTGACCTATGTTCTGGTTACTATGTAGACCAGGCTGGCCTTGAACTGAACAGAAATATGCCTGTCTCTGCCTCCTGAATGCTGACATTAAATGACACACCAACACCCTGAGCAAGCTCATGCTCCATTTCATTCTGGTCCAGTGTTTCCCCGGCATCAACTGTTTTATTGGGCAGACCTGGTGGGATCAGATCTAAAGCATCTACTTTCCCTCCTTAGCTCAAGGCTTAGTGCCCTTCCCAGTTCTGTTGACTTGAGACTATTGGTGTGGCTGTCTACTTAGAGATGTAGTATTATTATATTGTCCATGATGGCCCTGAAAAAAACTAGGGGTTGAACTCACGATCTTGTGCAATGTTGGGCACGCACCACCACTATGTGAGCCTCTGTGATCGCTCTTACTTCCACTGTTTTTCATGCTCACTGGCTCCATGCTGGGCTGTAGCTACTCTCATCCCTGCCTGTATGTGGAAAATTTGCTGGCTTTTCTCCAAGGTACCATTCAAAATTCTAAATGAAGATGTAATTACAGCACTGATGTAGTGACAATTTTTGAATTTTCCATTCTTAAAAAAACACAGAAATAGCTGGGCATGGTGGCGCATGCCTGTAATCCCAGCACTTGGGAGGCAGAGGCAGGCAGATTTCTGAGTTCGAGGCCAGCCTGAGTTCCAGGACAGCCAGGACTACAAGGAGAAACCCTGTCTCCAAAAACCAAAAAAAAAACCCAACAACAACAACAACAAAAAAAAAAACAAAAACAAAAACAAAACAAAAAAAACACCACAGAAATAAGAATTTGTTTTTATTTTAGTCCCAGGTATGAGGATACGGGGCTGCTTGGGACTGTCCGAAGCAGCTGACTCTCATTTGCCTCGTGCTCTAGCAGAAGCATGGTTTGCCGGCTACAGATAGTTTCTGCAATTGTGTGAAGTTTGGAAATTCTGGGAGCTTTTTAGAGGGCACATAAATAATAGAGTCCCAGGGGAGTGGTTGTTGGTCAAGGGGGATTGGCTGTGCTAGTTGTGATCAAAGAAGAAAAAAAGGAAATTAAAATCAGGGATCTCTTTATCTCCTCTCCTCTCCTCTCCTCTCCTTTCCTCTCCTCTCCTCTCCTCTCCTCTCCTCTCCTCTCCTCTCCTCTCCTGTCCTCTCCTCTCCCCTCTCCCTTTGTCTCCTATGTAGTGGTAGGGGGTGCAATGTGGGGATAAAGGGTAGGGAAAAACAAGAACCCACAAAATAGCAAAGACCAACTACACACTCCCAAACCCAAAGTCTTTAGAAGTGCTTTCACAGAATCTAGATAGAGTACTGTCAGCAACTCCAGAAGTAACTTGGTTACGTGGTAAAGCACTGCTTCCTGGGGTGTAGTTCTGTATTGCAGCTAATGTTTATTAGGCCTTAGGGTATAGGTTTTAAATTATGGTTCTGTTACTTTCTCATATTTCCAGAGAAAATGGATCAACTCTTTCTTTACTTCACTATGTGTAAACAGATATAGATGTCAGTGTGGAGGAGGAGAAACCTGGAAGCCCTGCTGTAACCCTTCTCATCAGGAAACCTGATCAAGAAATATCTGTGGATATAATTCTGGCTTTGGAATCAAAAGGCAGCTGGCCTATTAGTACCAAAGAAGGACTCCCTATTCAAGCCTGGCTTGGAACACGAAAGAGGACCAGTCTAAGACAAAAGCAGTTTTATCTTGTACCCAAGAATGCAAAAGATGGAAATGGTTTTCAAGGTTTGTTCAATGCACAGATGAATGGGAAGGGTGTAAAAGGCTTAGTAGTGTCATATAGAGACAGTAAAAGATGGACACAGAGTGTGCTGGCTTTTCTCGAGCCATCAGGCTGAACAGACCACAACATGAGTGTGGCCAGCTGAGACTGAGAAATGAGTGACTGTCTCACTTGAGAAGGGCACAGGCAGAGGAGGGAGGGACGGGTTCAGCTCACCTCAGCTCACCTCAGCTCACCTCAAAATAACTCCCAAGCCACAGCAACAATACTGACTCCACTTTCAAATGTCTACAAGTGACTGCCTCTAACGTTTGTTTCTTTGTAAGTGAAGACAGTGCTGCCTTGGACCCAGTCCATGGTGGTTCTGAGTCTCGGGGCTCCCCCTTCACCAGCGGTGTGATCTTGTGCTAGTTTTGAAGCCTCGTGTGTAGTCCCTCATCTGTGCACACCAAAGCTCCTTGAAAGACTGTGGAGACGTTAAGTCCTCAGAGAAGCAAAGTGTAACAAAATTAATGTGGCACGATATAATATGCCTGATACTATATATACTAACTAATGTCTGATCCTCGATAAGAACATTAAGCTTACATCTCTGAATTCCCCATTTAAGCCTACTTCTGCTGTCTGATATTTACTCTAGTAATTACTTTGTCTATCTGTTCACGTCTTTTGGTCTGTCTTTTTCTTAAACTTCTTCAGGATGACATCTTAGTATAGGATCTAGACTTAGATATCGTGTTGTTTACATGTGGCTCCTTTAATAAGACAACTTTTAGTAAGACAACTTTCTGTTTTTCTTTCTGAAATTAAGGACAGACATGGCGCCTCTCTTTCTCTCACACTGAGAAAGACATTTTGAATAATCATGGGACATGTTGTAAACCTTCTGGAGCAAAATGTTGCAGGTAATGTCCTTATTTATTATTCTGCTTTTGCTGGCAAACTCCTTGTAGCCCATTGACTGCTGCCTTGGCACTGTAGCTCAGGTGTGAGGATGTTTATTCCTGGGCTGGGTTGGGAGAAGGGTGGTGTTGGGATGATTTTGGGTAGAGAGCAAGAGGGAAGGAGAGAGGGAGGAAGGGAGGAAGGCAGAGGAGGAAGATATATTCCTGGGATCTGCCTGTGTAGCCCAGGCTGGTCTTGAACTCCTTGTGATTTTTCTAGCCTCTGCCTCTCAAGTGCTGGGATTATAGGTGTGCACACTACACCTGACTGAGTATATTATTGTCATAAAAGGTGAAGAGGTCAAAGAATGACTCTTATTGGCTAGTACTGACTGGTATGGAATGGAATAGCAGTGTTGCTATTAGGCACTGACCAAACTAGAAATAAAGTGGGTCATTTTTCTTGTTGGAATATACACAATTAAGAAGAGAGACTGACCCAAATATGGTAGAACACACTTTATTCCCAGCACTTTAGAGGTAGTGCAGAAATAGGCTTGGGCCAGCTCCTGTTACATGATGAGTTTATGGCCAACCTGAGCTAATGAGACCCTGTCTAAAAAAAAGAAACAAACAAACAAGCAAACAAAAGGCAAACAAGGTGGTGCACATCTTTAATCCAAGCACTTGTTCTTGAGAAACAGGAACAGGTGGATATCTTTTTTTCCCAGGAAAGCCAGGGTTACATAGAGAGACCCTGTCTCAAAAGAGAGTTGTTAAGTAAAACTTAGTATCTTTTTTTTTTTTTATTTAACAGGAAGCAATGCTTAAAATTAATGAAATACCTTTTGGAACAGTTGAAAAAAGAGTTTGAAGAGCTGGATGCATTCTGTTCTTACCATGTGAAAACTGCCATCCTTCACATGTGGACCCAGGACCCACAGGACAGTCAGTGGGACCTCAGCAACCTACACTCCTGCTTTGATAAGTTTTTGACATTCTTTCTTGAATGCCTCAGAACAGAGACACTAAACCATTATTTTATTCCAAAGTTCAATCTATTCTCTCAAGAACTAATTGACCAAAAAAGTAAAGAATTTCTCTCACAGAAAATTGAATATGAAAGAAACAATAGATTTCCAATTTTTGACAAGCTTTGAAGCTAAGTATTTGCATATACATTATAATGTGTAGGTAGATACCAAATGTCTTTGTCAATTCCATTTCACTTTTGGGGGAGGGGTTGGGGAGAGTGGTGGTTTCAAGACATGGGTTTTCTGTTTAGTCCAGTCCTGGCTGTCTTGCATCTCAAGTTCTCATACTTCCAAAGCAAGTACTCTAGTGGCTGAGCCATCTTCCCAGCCTGAAATTGCCTTTTGAAATAAAATTGGGCTCAAGTGACTTAAGTCCATTGTGGTGGTGTATACCCGTGGTTTCAGCACTGCTGCAGACTGCTGCCCTCGAGGAGTTTCAGTTACGGGGAACCAGGATTCCTTGGCCAGGAGGTACGAATTTGGGGGAATGATCACACAGAGACAGCAGGTTTTGTTACATACTGAAAATGTGTATTTTTTCTCCAGTAAGGAGGATTTTTGAGCACAAGGTTTTGACATTTACATATTAAAAGATGTAGCCATCTTAGCAGGAACAATTAGCATAACTATACCACACAAAGAAATGTAAAATCAACTGGGTAAAATGATTCTCCAGTAATAAATTTCAAAACTCAAAAAAAAACAACATCAATTTTAGTCTAAGTGAGTCTCTGTGAGTAAACTTTATCTGACATCTAGCTTTTGTCTGTAAACCTGAAGTTTCCTATATTTTGTATGAAGTAGGCAAATTCTAATGCTTTCCTAGGTTCCACATAGCCTCATTAATATTTTATGAGCTGAAATCTGAGCTACACCTGGATAAGCCAAAGGTGATGTTGTGGCCCAGGGACTTCCTAGAGGACTTTAGCAAGAGAAACAGGCAGCTTCTGCAAGCCTTCCTTTGAGGAAGTTCTGAGCTTTGCACCAACTCAAATGTAAATATTCTAGTCTGAGCCTATTGTCTTAGACCAGGCAGGAACCTGTGTATCCTGCAAAGACTTTTTATCAAATAACAAAAGGGGCCCGCATTCCTAGGATTCCCAGAAAATTTATACTTGCAGTATCTTACTTTCAATGTGATCTCTGACTCAATCTAAATGTGACCAAAGTAAAGCATCACTGTTCCAAAAAGAGGTTTTTGGCCAGCAATACTACCCCCAAAAATGGGCTACAATTTACTCTCTCAAATCTATTCGGTCTTGGCTACCAAAAATAAAAGAAATCTAAAAAAATAAAATAAATAAATTGCCAAATGAAATGTTGTGGGGATTCCACGTGTGTGTGTGTGTGTGTGTGTGTGTGTGTGTGTGTGTCTGTGTGTCTGTGTGTGTGTGTGTGTGTGTGTAAGCCATTTCTTCTGTAAAAATTGGGGGTGTGAGACTTCAGGAAACACGTACTGGAATACGTATAATCACAGGATTATATCACTGTCACAGCTAACTATTCTAAACATGAAACAGGGAGCCAGGGATGGACTTACAAGCCTGAATGTGAAAATTGGTGCCTCCCCTTAAAGATCAGTTTTACTGAGCCAGGAAAGAAACAGAGAGGCTGGACCAGTGGATACGCCTGGGGACTTAGACTTTATAAAGAAAGATTTGATGATGGTCTCTTCCCACGTGTTAGGCTCAAGGTCACTAGCATACCTCCCATCGCTATGGGACCTGACTGTGTTCTAGTTGAGCAGGAACCCCCCTAAAGAACCTCTTTCCTCCCCTTCAAAAAGGGTTTTACCCTCACCTCTGCCTCCCTCAATAATTGAGGTAGCTCCCACTGAGGAAGGAATGCCCACTGCTCTTAAAACACCCTTCCCAACCACTCTGTCCCCCACTATGGGTGACAGACTCTTTAGCCTCATACAAGGAGCTTTTTCAGTACTAAATGTCACCAATCCTGAGGCTACTGAGTCTTGCTGGCTCTGCTTAGCCATGGCTCCATCATATTATGAAGGAATAGCAGTATTAGGACAAATTATTTACACTTCAGACCACACCCAGTGCCCTTGGGGCACTCAGAGCAAACTCACCCTTACTGAAGTCTCAGGGTTCAGAATCTGCTTAGGACACGTGCCCCCCAATCATCAGTATCTCTGCAATCAGACCTTACCTGTTAATACTACTCAGGATACCCAATATCTACTCCCTTCCAATGATAGCTGGTGGGCCTGCAGCACCGGGCTCACCCCTTGCATCTCCACTTCAGTTTTTAACCGATCCAAAGATTTCTGTGTTATGGTTCAGTTAGTACCTCGTATCTACTATCATCCTGAAGAAACTCTGTTACAGGCATATGGTAGTTCTCCCTCCAGGATTAAAAGAGAACCTCTCTCACTTACTTTAGCTGTTATGTTAGGGTTAAGATTAGCCGCTGGAATTGGTACTGGCTCTGCATCCCTAATTAAGGGACCAGTAGACCTCAAACATGGCCTCGATAATCTCCAAGCCGCCATGGACATTGACCTAAGAGCCCTCCAAGACTCAGTCTCCAAATTAGAAGACTAGCTAACCTCATTATCTGAGGTAGTACTCCAAAATAGAAGAGGTCTTGATTTATTGTTTCTCAAAGAAGGGGGGTCTTTGTGCTGCCCTAGAGGAAGAATGTTGCTTTTATGTAGACCATTAGGACACTATACGAGACTCCATGAAAAAACTCAAAGAGAGATTGTACAAAAGACAGAGCGTCAAAATAACCAAAACTGGTATGAAGGTTGGTTTTCTAAATCTCCTTGGATGACCACTTTGCTTTCCGCCCTCATGGGACCCTTATTGATTCTCTTGCTCCTTCTCACCATAGGACCCTACATAATTAATCGATTGATTGCGTTCATTCAGTCAGCGTGTTAGCACTATTCAAGTCCTAGTGCTTCACCAACAATATCAGCAGCTCCAGTCAGATCAATTAGAACCAGTTGAAGTCGAGACAAACATTTAGTTCTAAGGTTAGAACTACCTCCTAGAGAGAGTGGGGAATGAAAGATCCTGCCTTGAAATTTTGTTTATTTACCCCCAGAAAATCCTGCTTTAGAAGGCCAGAGTGCCACCATTTTGTAAAAATCTTGAGCCCATACTCTGTAGCCCCTACCCACCCTGACCTCTATTCTAGGAACTAGCTAACCACAAAGGTTGTTCTGCATTCTATAGATAGTTGATGTTTGCCCAGTCTATCTTGTGGAATGCAGTTAATCCATCTTGCAGAATGCAGTTAATCCATCTTGCAGAATACAGTTATATCCAGTCCCCAGGGATGCATTGCCTCATGATCTAAGTGTAACTTCCCTATCTGAATCCCCCAAGCTCTACCTCTTCTGCGATTTTTTTGGTTTCAAATACTCCTTGCACCAGACACAGGAAATCCATCTCCTCTGGTTACGAGTCGATCCCAGTACACTGGTCCCCCAATAAAGGCCTCGTGTGCTTGGCAGCAAGAACGGTCTTTGGCTGATTCTTTGGGCATCGCTTTATCCCAAGACTTGAGTGGGGTTTTACCCATTTCGGGGGTCTTACATAGCCATGGCTGGCTATGCCTCTCATACCTCAGCTTCTCAAGTGCCAGGATTATAAGTAAATAACAACACACTTATCATAGGGGATCAGTAAATAGTTTCATTTTCTTCTTGTGCTCTTAAAAAAGGTGTGTGTGTGTGGGGTGGTCAAACAGATTCCCTAAAACTGGAGTTAAGTTGTGCCTACCATTGGATACTGGGAACCAAACCAGGTCCTCTAAAAGAGCAATAAATGCTGTTAACGATTGAACCACTTCTCTAGCCCCTTTGAACTTTGTTTTAAGCAGGTTTTGTGTACCCAAGGCTATACCTGAGCTAAAAATATAGTCAAGGATCACACTGGACTGTTTTTAGCCTCCACCTCTGTGATGCCTTGAATATGCTTGGCTCTGGGAGTGGCACTACGTGGAAGTATAGCCTTGTTGGAAGAAGTATGTCACTGTGGAGGTGGGCTTTTGAGACCCTCCTCCTAGCCTTGGGGGTGAGAGTCTGTTCCTGGCTTCCTTTGGATGAAGATGTAGAACTCTCAGCTACTTCTCCAGTGCCATGTCATCCTGGACACTGCCATGCTTCCTGCTATGATGATACAGACTGAACCTCTGAACCTGTAAACCAACCTCAATTAAATGTTGACCCTTATAAGAATTACCTTGGTCATGCTGTCTGTTCACAGCAGTAAAACCTTAACAAAACCTCTCAAATGCTGTACTGTGGTAGCCCTAATTGTTTCTGTAAGATAATGTTCTGACAGACTGAGGCAGAAAAAAATGCCTCTTAGGGCCTGCGGAGTTCCCACAACATAGAAGCCATAATTTTTCATTTGACAATTTATTTTCTTTTTTAAATTTCTTTTATTTTTGGTAGCCAAGACCGAATAGATTTGAGAGAGTAAATATTTACCTTTGAGTTGGTGCAAAGCTCACAACTTCCTCAAAGGAAGGCTTGCAGAAGCTGCCTGTTTCTCTTGCTAAAGTCCTCTAGGAAGTCCCTGGGCCACAACATCATCTTTGGCTTATCCAGGTGTAGCTCAGATTTCAGCTCATAAAATATTAATGAGGCTATGTGGAACCTAGGAAAGCATTATAATTTGGTTTGCCTACTTCATACAAAATATAGGAAACTTCAGGTTTACAGACAAAAGCTAGATGTCACTAGCTTTTGATAAAGTTTACTCACAGAGACTCACTTAGACTAAAATTGATATTGTCTGTGTTTGAGTTTCAAAAATTTATTACAGGAGAATCATTTTACCCAGTTGATTTTACATTTCTTTGTGCGGTATAGTTATGCTAATTTTTCCTGCTAGGATGGCTACATCTTTTAATATGTAAATGTCAAAACCTTGTGCTCAAAAATCCTCCTTACTGGAGAAAAAATACACATTTTCAGTATGTAACAAAACCTGCTGTCTCTGTGTGATCATTCCCCCAAATTCGTACCTCCTGGCCAAGGAATCCTGGTTCCCCGTAACTGAAACTCCTCGAGGGCAGCAGTCTGCAGCAGTGCTGAAACCACGGGTATACATACACCACCACAATGGAC
The DNA here is from genome assembly GCA_964023405.1 of Apodemus agrarius. Lineage (NCBI taxonomy): Eukaryota > Metazoa > Chordata > Mammalia > Rodentia > Muridae > Apodemus > Apodemus agrarius. The sequence goes on along the minus strand of OZ030012.1, from coordinate 81,787,474 downwards.
TTAAGTCACTTGAGCCCAATTTTATTTCAAAAGGCAATTTCAGGCTGGGAAGATGGCTCAGCCACTAGAGTACTTGCTTTGGAAGTATGAGAACTTGAGATGCAAGACAGCCAGGACTGGACTAAACAGAAAACCCATGTCTTGAAACCACCACTCTCCCCAACCCCTCCCCCAAAAGTGAAATGGAATTGAAAAAGACATTTGGTATCTGATGGTTTGTTTATTAATATAGTTGTTGTTGTTCCCGGGTTTCGGCACCATTGATGGGATTTAAAAGAGAGAAAGGGTGTTAGTGAGTATGGCACGGCAGCGTGGGGGAAGGGGGGTACCTAAGCGGGCCCAGGCCTAGGCATCCCCTCCCCCTGAAGGACCACACATACACACCAACATGGTATAGAATAGAGTTTATTTAGAGGGTAGGATGAGAGTCAATGGTATAGGAGAGAGAGAGAGAGAGAGAGAGAGAGAGAGAGAGAGAGAGAATAGAGAGAGAGTGGAGGCGGGCCATGACCACGTGGAGACAGGGAGGAGGGGAGACCAAGAGGGGCAGAGAGGTGAGAGGATGAGAAGGGAGAGGGGAAAAAAGGGAGAGGAGGGGCAGGTAGCCCCTTTTATAGTGGACCAGGCATGTGGGGCGGGGCATACCTGGCTATTGCCAGGTAACTGTGGGGTGGAGCTTGGACAGAGTACCAACAGTATCGACCTACATGTTATAATGGATATGCAAATACATAGCTTCAAAGCTTGTCAAAAATTGGAAATCCATTGTTTCTTTCATATTCGATTTTCTGTGAGAGAAATTCTTTACTTTTTTGGTCAATTAGTTCTTTTTTTTTTTTTTTTTTTTTTTTTTTTTTTGGTTTTTTTCGAGACAGGGTTTCTCTGTGTAGCCCTGGCTGTCCTGGAACTCACTCTGTAGACCAGGCTGGCCTCGAACTCAGAAATCCTCCTGCCTCTGCCTCCCAAGTGCTGGGATTACAGGTGTGCGCCACCACCGCCCGGCGGTCAATTAGTTCTTGAGAGAATAGATTGAACTTTGGAATAAAATAATGGTTTAGTGTCTCTGTTCTGAGGCATACAAGAAAGAATGTCAAAAACTTATCAAAGCAGGAGTGTAGGTTCCTGAGGTCCCACTGACTGTCCTGTGGGTCCTGGGTCCACATGTGAAAGATGGCAGTTTTCACATGGTAAGAACAGAATGCATCCAGCTCTTCAAACTCTTTTTTCAACTGTTCCAAAAGGTATTTCATTAATTTTAAACATTCTTTCCTGTTAAATAAAAAAAAAGATACTAAGTTTTACTTAACAACTCTCTTTTGAGACAGGGTCTCTCTATGTAACCTTGGCTTTCCTGGGAAAAAAGATATCCACCTGTTCCTGTTTCTCAAGAACAAGTGCTTGGATTAAAGATGTGCACCACCTTGTCTGCCTTTTGTTTGTTTGTTTGTTTGTTTTCTTTTTCTTTTTTTAGACAGGGTCTCATTATCTCAGGTTGGCCATAAACTCATCATGTAACAGGGGCTGGCCCATGGCTCCTATTTCTGCACTACCTCTCAAATGCTGGAATAAAGTGTGTACTACCATATTTAGGTCAGTCTCACTTATAGATTGTGTATATTCCAATTAGAAAAATGACCCACTTTCTTTCTAGTTTGGTTGGTCAGTGCCTAATAGCAACACTGCTATTCCATTCCATACCAGTCAGTACTACCCAATAAGAGTCATTCTTTGACCTCTTCACCTTTTATGACAATAATATACTCAGCCAGGAGTAGTGTGCACACCTATAATCTCAGCCCTTGGGAGGCAGAGGCTGGAAAATCACAAGGAGTTCAAGACCAGTCTTGGCTACACAGGGAGATCCCAGGAATATATCTTCCTCCTCTGCCTTCCTCCCTTCTTCCCTCTCTCCTTCCCTCTTGCTCTCTACCCAAAACCATCCCAACACCACCCTTCTCCAACCCCGCCCAGGAATAATCATCCTCACACCTGAGCTACAGTGCCAAGGAAGCATTCAATGGGCTACAGGGAGTTTGCCAGCAAAAGCAGAATAATAAATAAGGACATTACCTGCAACATTTTGCTCCAGAAGGTTTACAACATGTGTTTTCTGTCCCATGATTATTCAAAATGTCTTTCTCAGTGTGAGAGAAAGAGAGGCGCCATGTCTGTCCTTAATTTCAGAAAGAAAAACAGAAAGTTGTCTTACTAAAAGTTGTCTTATTAAAGGAGCCGCATGTAAACAACACGATATCTAAGTCTAGATCCTATACTAAGATGTCATCCTGAAGAAGTTTAAGAAAAAGACAGACCAAAAGACGTGAACAGATAGACAAAGTAATTACTAGAGTAAATATCAGACAGCAGAAGTAGGCTTAAATGGGGAATTCAGAGATGTAAGCTTAATGTTCTTATCGAGGATCAGACATTAGTTAGTATATATAGTATCAGGCATATTATATCGTGCCACATTAATTTTGTTACACTTTGCTTCTCTGAGGACTTAACGTCTCCACAGTCTTTCAAGGAGCTTTGGTGTGCACAGATGAGGGACTACACACGAGGCTTCAAAACTAGCACAAGATCACACCGCTGTTGAAGGGGGAGCCCCAAGACTCAGAACCACCATGGACTGGGTCCAAGGCAGCACTGTCTTCACTTACAAAGAAACAAACGTTAGAGGCAGTCACTTGTAGACATTTGAAAGTGGAGTCAGTATTGTTGCTGTGGCTTGGGAGTTATTTTGAGGTGAGCTGAGGTGAGCTGAGGTGACTGAACCCGTCCCTCCCTCCTCTGCCTGTGCCCTTCTCAAGTGAGACAGTCACTCATTTCTCAGTCTCAGCTGGCCACACTCATGTTGTGGTCTGTTCAGCCTGATGGCTCGAGAAAAGCCAGCACACTCTGTGTCCATCTTTTACTGTCTGCATATGACACTACTGAGCCTTTTACACCCTTCCCATTCATCTGTGCATTGAACAAACCTTGAAAACCATTTCCATCTTTTGCATTCTTGGGTACAAGATAAAACTGCTTTTGTCTTAGACTGGTCCTCTTTCTTGGGCCAAGCCAGCCTTGAATAGGTAGGCCTTCTTCGGTACTAATAGGCCAGCTGCCTTTTGATTCCAAAGCCAGAATTATATCCACAGATATTTCTTGAGGGTTCCTGATGAGAAGGGTTACAGTGGGGCTTCCTGGTTTCTCCTCCTCCACAATGACATCTATATCTGTTTACACATAGTGAAGTAAAGAAAGAGTTGATCCATTTTCTCTGGAAATATGAGAAAGTAACAGAACCATAATTTAAAACCTATACCCTAAGGCCTAATAAACATTAGCTGCAATACAGAACTACACCCCAGGAAGCAGTGCTTTACCACGTAACCAAGTTACTTCTGGAGTTGCTGACAGTACTCTATCTAGATTCTGTGAAAGCACTTCTAAAGACTTTGGGTTTGGGAGTGTGTAGTTGGTCTTTGCTATTTTGTGGGTTCTTGTTTTTCCCCACCCTTTATCCCCACATTTCACCCCCTACCACTACATAGGAGACAAAGCGGCAGGGGAGAGGAGAGGACAGGAGAGGAGAGGAGAGGAGAGGAAAGGAGAGAAAGAGATCCCTGATTCTAATTTCCTTTTTTTTTTTCTTTTTTGATCACAACTAGCATAGCCAACCCCCTTGAACAACAACCACTGCCCTGGGACGCTAGCATTTATTTATTTATTTATTTATTTATTTATTTATTTATTTATTTATTTTTGGACTCTAGCATTTATATACCCTCTGAAAAGCTCCCAGAATTTCCAAAGTTCACACAATTGCAGAAACTATCTGTAGCCGGCAAACCATGCTTCTGCTAGAGCACGAGGCAAATGAGAGTCAGCTGCTTCGGACAGTCCCAAGCAGCCCCGTATCCTCATACCTGGGACTAAAATAAAACATTCTTATTTCTGTGTTTTTTAAAGAACCCAAAATTCAAAAATTGTCATTACAGGAGTGCTATAATCACATTTTCATTTAGAATTTTGAATGGTACCTTGGAGAAAAGCCAGCAAATTTGCCACATAGAGGCAGGGACGAGAGTAGCTACAGCCCAGCATGGAGCCAGTGAGCATGAGAAACAGTGGAAGTGAGAGCGATCACAGAGGCTCACATAGTGGTGGTGCATGCCCAACATTGCACAAGATCGTGAGTTCAACCCCTAGAGTCACCCCCAAAATATTTCAGGTCCATCATGGGCAATGTAATAATACTACATCTCTAAGTAGACAGCCACACCAATAGTGTCAAATCAACTGAAGTGGGAAGGACACTAAGCCTGTGAGCTAAGGAGGGAAAGTAGATGCTTTAGATCTGATCCCACCAGGTCTGCCCAATAAAACAGTTGATGTCGAGGAAACACTGGACCAGAATGAAATGGAGCATGAGCTTGCTCAGGGTGTTGGTGTGTCATTTAATGTCAGCATTCAGGAGGCAGAGACAGGCAGATTTCTGTTCAGTTCAAGGCCAGCCTGGTCTACATAGTAACCAGAACATAGGTCAGCCAGAGTTGTTACATAGTAAGATCCTGTTTCCAAAGATAGATGGATGGAGAGACAGACATATGGCAGGAGCCCTAGATGACCCTGTGGAGACAGCTCCAGGATTAGTAGTGTGGTCGGTTCAGGAACATTTGGGAGGTGACAGTATACTGCTCTGAGGAAAGACTTCTGGGAGAGCCCACAGAAGGGGGAGAGAAGGTAGGGAGAGCGATGGAGAGATATGGGGGGCATCCGAAGAAATGATCAGAGGAGTGTATCAGAGTAGTAAGGCAGCATCACATCTGCAAGGTTCAAACCCCAAAACCTCACCTTTGATTTCTTTAACTTCTTCTTTAATGATTTCCCTAAACTTTGACAACATCTTGGTCGCTGATAATACTTCCCCGTCTAAAAACTGATGCAGCAGATTTCCTCCTGGAGTTCTTTTGAACTTGACAAGATAGAAAGCACCAGTTTCATAATATTCTTCTAGCTCAATTCTGGGGACTTCCAGTGTAAACATAACATCAAATTCATTAGGAGCAGAAATCTACGGAATAGTAAAACTAGCATTCAAATAGTTCCAAACAATCGCTCCTCCCCCCAATACCCCTTGAAATTTTCACAGGACACTCTACTTTGAAAACCAAGACCCCCAGTAGGCACTTCCTTTCCTTTCAGAACAAGACCACACCCGGGAACAAGAAGTTCTGTTACTATGTACCACATTATTGGTTTTAGCTTGTAATTGTCCTCAATTTTTCTTTTTTTAAGCCAAGCAATCATATATGTTTTGTTTGCTTGTTTGTTTGTTTGAAAGATTTATTTATTATATGTAAGTACACTGTAGCTGTCTTTAGACACTCCAGAAGAGGGCAACAGATATAATTAAGGATGGTTGTGAGCCACCATGTGGTTGCTGGGATGTGAACTCAGGACCTTTGGGAGAGCAGTCAGTGCTCTTAACTGCCTAGACATCTCCCCAGCTCCGTGTTTTATTTGTTTTAACACAGGGTCTTACTCTATCCCAAGCTGGCCTGGAATGCACGACATAGCCCAGGCTAGGCTAAAACTCAAATTTGGTTCCCAGCACCCGATCAGGCAGCTCACAGCCACCTGTAATTAAAGTGCCAGGGAACAGGACATCCTCTTCTGGCCTGCACGCACCTTCCTGCACACAGGGTGTCTATAAAGTCACACATAGACACAAATAACACGTAAGTAAATGTTTTTAAAATAAACCAAATTTTTTCTACAAAAAGAACTCTAGAGTTAGATTTGCTTCTTTGGTATACTGTTCCAAAAATATATATATGATTTATACATAAGTTATATATCAAAATCCCAGGAATGGGTTAATTCCAGCACTCTGGAGATAGAAACAGGCAGAGCTCTTTGAGTTGGGGGCAGCCTGGCCTGCTTAGTGAATTTAGGTGGCTTCATAGTGAGACTTTAACCCATAAAAACAAAGACCAAAGCATTCTTTTAATAAAATTAAAAACCTTTTGATGTTACCTTTTCTATCACAAAGCACACATTCCTGCCCAGTGGTCACAGGAATGGGTTTGAGGCTGACACAGTAACAGTCACCTGTAATCCCAGCCCTTGGAAAACCGAGGTGAGAGAATCACAAGGTTGAGGAGCCAGCCTGGGCTACACAGTAAGATCCTGTCTAAAAACAAAACAACAGTCTGGCGGTGGTGGCGCATGCCTGTAATCCCAGCACTTGGGAGGCAGAGGCAGGCACATGTCTGAGTTCAAGGCCAGCCTGGTCTGCTGAGTGTGTTCCAGGACAGCCAGGCCTATTACAGAGAAACCCTGTCTCGAAAAACCAAAACTAACCAACCAAACAATAGGATTCCTTTTGCACATTTTCAACAATAACAGCAATCACAATAAATACTTTTCCTATGTTAAATACCACAGAGGGCTCAGTTGGTAAACGATTTTGCTTAGCATGAATGAGGCCCTAGGTTCAATGCCCAGAACTGTATAAACTGGTTAGGATGACGGCATAAGACCAGCTCTAGAGAGGTAGAGTCAGGAGGATCATCCTTTGGCTATGCAGTGAGTTAGAGGCCAGCCTGGGACACTTGAGATTCCGTCATAAAATAAAATAGCAAAGTAGAATAAAGTTAAAAAAAATACCACACAGCATTCTTTAGTTTGAGCTGTGCTTTTAAACGTTAGTTATCTTACTTATGAGTGTTTTGCTTACATATATGTCTTTGCACTATGTATGTGCCTAGTGCCTGTGCAAACCAGAAGAAAGTGTCAGATCCCCAGAACAGGAATCACAGATGGTTTTGAACTCCAATGATGTGTCTGGGAACTGAGCCCTGGTCCTCTGGGAGAGCACCTCTGAGCTATCCCCTTAACCTCTGAGCTCTCTCTCCTCCCTCCACATGGTTTTTACTCCACCTGTACCTGGTTTGCATTGTCTTTCTAGCACATTTAAATAGTGGTTTTGGTTGCAGGATTTTTTTTTTCCCCTGTCCAATTACAGCAGTGCAAAGAAGGTCTGATTAGACAGGGGAGTGGGGGCGGAGCTAGGTGTGTGTGGGGGGGAAGAGACAGGAGGGGGTCGTGGGGGGAAGAGACAGGAGGTGGGGGGGGGAGAGGTCCCGGGAGGGAAGGAGGAATGGAGGCAGATGTTATGTTATCAAAAGATTAGAAATTTGGGGATAAAGCTTTTATCATTATCAATTGGCTCTGAAATCACTGTATTGGCATCTTGTAATTGTGATTTTAAATATACTTAAATCTAATTGGTTAATTAAGCGTTAACACTTTTGACTTACTTGATTTATAGACTGTGGGTCCACTGATTACAGGGGTTCATGTCAGAGAGTGAACTGGTGGCTCCAGGGACAACAAGCAAGCCAGAGCTGTGAACACAGCTGGGATGCTGGGGGGGGTGGGTGGAGGGGGGAGTTTGTAGGGGGGTTGGGGGAGCGTGTGGAGGGGGTAGCTGTAGCTGGGAGAGACTATCAGGACCCTGTGGGGACATAGTGTTGTGGCCCACCGGTGCAGTTATTAGAGCAGGACTGTGGCCTGGCAGGGCAAGAGAGTTGGCGGGCTTCTTTTTTAATGTTTCCCGAAACAGTTTTTTTTTTTTTTTTTTTTTTTTTTTTTTTTGGTTTTTCGAGACAGGGTTTCTCTGTGTAGCTCCGGTTGTTCTGGAACTCACTCTGTAGACCAGGCTGGCCTCGAACTCAGAAATCCGCCTGCCTCTGCCTCCCAAGTGCTGGGATTACAGGTGTGCGCCAGCATGCCCGGCTGAAACAGGTTTTACTTTATTGATTGTGTCGAGTAGTCTTGCTAGCTCACTGGACATTTTAATAGCTTATACATAATTATGTCATCCCTGCAGAACAGTGTTTTGCCCCTTTGCTGATCTTTCTCATTCTGTATCTTTTGCTTGCAGTAATGCAGTGGCTATATGCACTAGTTTGTTTTTATAATCTAGTCATATTGCAAGTAGCTGTGGTTCATTCTTTTGTTTGTTTTAGTTTGAGACAGTGTTTCTACAGAGCCCTAGCTGTCCTAGGACTCTCTCTAGGTAGACCAAGCTTCAAACTCACAGACTCACCTGCCTCTGCCTCCCTGCTGGGATGAGTTACCACATCATTTGAATGAAACCACTACATTTTCATTTATGCCTTACAATTGTCACTACTGTTGTACAGGATTAGCCTCTGAGGCACACTGCCAGCTATTGAGATTCAGACCCAGGACAGTCAGCTGAGGTGCATATTTAACATACCAAAGTGGCCCTGGCCACCAGGTTCTCCCAGCATCCCCCAGTCCCTACCTGACAGCCAAACCGTGTAACATAATAGCAATCCACTTGGTATTAATTTTGGAAACCTTACATCATTTTTTACACTTGTTAGGATGTAGTTTTTGTCTTCTGAAAATTATGGCTATGCTCTATGTCTTCACTTTCAGAAAGATATTTTATTTTAATATTACCAATACTGAACAACCTGTGGACAGACAGGACACCAGAGGGTTAACTGGCTTGTGTTGCCTAAGATAAGGTGTGGTAGATCTCTCCCATGTTCGTCCTCCACAGAAAAAGCCTCTAATTTTCTGGACCAAATGACCAAACACTGCCTCTGCAAGGGGTACCATGGAGACCACAGAGCCTGGGACAATTGTTTAGGTCGTGGATTTTAGACAGTCTCTGTTGTTTTAATTGATATATAGGCCATTCAGATTATACTTCCTGCTTGCTTACTTAAAATGTATCCTTCTCGGGTCTCTGAGGGCTTTGAAGACGAGACTAGTGAAAGAAATAACTTTTTACTATTTCTTTATCTGAAGGACCTCACTTTAGAGTGGCCCTTCCCACCAGGGTCTCATGGTGACTTTGAACAGGAAAACGGTTTTCAGTTTATGGAAGGTCTGGGGATAGGAAAGCTTCTAAGAGAGTGTGTGAGGATCTAGGAAGGTGTTTTTTTTTTTTTTTTTTTTTTTTTTTTGGTTTTTTGAGACAGGGTTTCTCTATGTAGTCCTGGCTGTCCTGGAACTCACTCTGTAGACCAGGCTGGCCTTGAACTCAGAAATCTGCCTACCTCTGCCTCCCAAGTGCTGGGATTACAGGCATGCGCCACCACTCCCGGTTTAGGAAGGCATTTTGAGGTTGGTAAATGTAAGTTATGAAGGCTGGAAGTTATGAAAACCTTGAATGGTAAGGAAAGTGAGTTAAGGGACAGGGGAGGAAGGAAAATGCTTCAGATCTCTTCCCCTCTCTGTCGCTGAGCTACCGTTGTGGTGAGACTTCAAAGTTCAGAGCTTGGACATGAAACAGTGGTAATACTAACACATCTAAAATGTGTCTCGTTTTGTAAACTTAAAAAGATATTTCTAAGCTTCAGGGCATCCACCTGAACCCACTTCTCACAGGACAAACTGACTCCAGATAAGTACTGCCAATCAACAGCTTGTTTTCCTCCCCCACCAGTATATTCCTAAGGGTGGGATCTATTTTCCTTTCCCTGGTCCTCGGAGCCCCACCCCAACGACCAAAACCATGGGTCTAAAAGTTTCAAGTGTACACCCAAGAAAATGTTTTTCTTCCTGTCCTCCACAACTTTATCCTCTGCCCCTAATATATCTGTTACAGCATCCTGAATCCAGGGCAGCTCCAAAAGTGGCTAGCTCCAGATAGCCCCGCAACCCAGACAGCAGGTAAAACAGCCTGCCTTTCCCAAACTGAGCAAAGGGGTCCAGGTTTGAACCTCTTCCCCAATAATGTCACCCCAATGTCAGCAGGAAGGCTGAGGGGTCAGGATTCAGATCCAGGTGCATATTTAACCAAGGCTGACCTGGCCTCCAGGTTCTCCCAGCATCCCTCAGTCCCTACCTGTTACAGGGCATGGCTGGCATACCCACACTCTGCCCTGATTTTCCAGCCACGGGGCTGGGCTTCCCTCCTATAGAAGCTCTTCCCTATAAAACGTGGACATTTTGGGCTCTCTCCCTCTTCCTCCTCCCTCTCTGCAAGTTTTTCTCTCCCTGCTCTTTCTCCCTCTTCCCTCTACCCTCTGTCTCCCTCCCCATGGTATCTTCCATGGCCTCTTCCTTAGGACCAGTGAACCTGCTCACGAGCAGTTTTCCAATAAACCTGCTTTAATATACCTTAATTTGGCTTAAATGGGCTCATTACAGCAGCTGTCACCACAGTCTTCAGGAACTCAGCTGGGTCTGCTCTCCAAAGAGCATTAGAGTAAGGCTTGTTGACTCATGCTCACTCAGGAGGTGCGGCAATGTCATTCAGGGGTCCCTCACTTGAGTACCCAGCCGCCTCTCCCAACTAGTTGTAGGTAGGACCCTGAAAGGCAGCTTGGTTCCTGGTTGTTTTTCAAAAACAAACAAACAAAAAGAATAAAAGCCCGGTGACTCTAAAGGGACAGCAGGTGTTTTTCCTGGTTCCAGACACCAGGCTCCTGACAGGAAATGGAAGCCCTCCATAGGTCTGTGGCCATCAGTCACAGAAGGGCAATGCCCCAAGCCCTGCCACAGGGAGAGGAAGTGACTACAGGGCAGGTAGGCTCACAACAGAGCTCCATTTTAATGAGATACCTAAAGCCCTTGGGGGCTTAGCCGATTAAGACACTCCCCCCTGCAAAAGGTATTGAACCTCGGCCTGCCTAGTGACATGGGCTACAGCTTGACTCACACACTCTCCACCATGGAGATAGATGCCTTAAAACCATGGGCTGTCTCTTTTCACTGGGATCTGCCAAGGGGAGCCTTGGCCCAAAGACTTGCAGTTTAATCTCCCTTACAAGGCCTGTGTTCCCAGCCAGGACCCCCAAGTGGACAAGCCAAGGACTCCCCCACCCCAACTTTCTACCCTGCGGGATCCAGCATGAGCTCCTCTTTCCCCCTTGGCCTCCACCTGGCCCTCAGGCCCCCACTCCATTCTCAGCTCTTCTGAAGAATCCCCCAAGAGCCTGAGTACCCCCCTTACAGACCCGGGAATCCCAAGCCAGCTCCAGCTGTCTCTGCACCTCAGACTGGGCTCCTCCACCTCCTGAGCTCTGTCTGTGGCTTCCCCATAGCCTGACACCCACCCGGCTAGGTGAGGCTAAGGTGAGGAGTAAACGCAGTCAAAACTTCCCAGGTCTTGTCTCCCAGAGCAGCCTGAACACTGTGGCTTATCAGACGCGGGTCCCCATTAACCGTACAGTTGTGTACAATTCTACCTAATTGCAAGCGGTGCCGGGGTCTCTGGGACGGGCTAGAGTCAATTCAGAGGATATAGGTGGGGAAGGATTGAGAAAGGTGACTCCATCCATTAGGCCCTGGCAGTCATCATCCACGCTGGGTGCGGCCCACTGGGACTGCTTTAAAGTTTCCTATCCAGAATTCCTCCAAGCAGAGGGGTAAGACATACTCACTAGCTATCAATATCGGTTGCTGTGGGCTAACTGGATGAATTAAAAAAAAAAAAAAAAAAGGCTCTCTGTCACAGACCACAAAGGAGCCTTAGAGCGTGGGATCCCCCAAACTGCTGAGGAGGGAGGTGAGGAATGAGGCCGGAGCCCCTCCAGCAAGCAGGTCTTGGCCGCTCACCTTTACATGTTCATAGTAGCTGCCAGTGTTCAGCCGAGTCAAGCCTTTGAACTCCCGTTTCTTTATTCTGCGCAGCAGGTGATCCACGACATTATTCACAATCTCGGCGGCCTTTGAGATTGCGTCACGTTTAGTTTTCAATTTTTCCAGCACCTTCTTTAGCTTGTCCGGCTCCTTCCTGGATGCTCGCGGCGCTCTGGGCTGCCCGGTAGAGCGGGCGCCCCTTTCGTGGCTGGGTCCCCTTACGACGTCCGGCTCCTCGGGGTCCCCGGGCGGCTGCGGCTCGGGTTGGAGGATGGCTTGCGGCTCCGAAGCTCCTGCCCCGTCCGTGGCCGAGGGCTGTGCATCCTCGGTGCGCATAGTGGCGCTTCCCGTACAGGCTGGTGGCGCTGGGGCGCGTGGCATCTCCGTGGTGTCGCCGTCAGGTTCCGCCCGCCGCGATCGCGCGCCGCTTTGCGGGCAGTGGCTTTCCGCCTGGGACTGGGTGGCCCCGGTCCCTCTGGGCTGTGTCGGGGCGCGCTTCTCCGAAGGTTTCTTAGCGCCTGGCGCTGTCGTCCTTCTATGCTGATCTTCCATATCTGCCGCTCTTGGATCCCGGAAAGAAGAAATCGACTTCGGAGAAAGGCCGCGGGAAGGGGAACTCTCAGTGATCGCTGGAGACGAAACTTAAAAATCTGGCGGGAATGAAGCCTGTGTATCCGCCTCGAACAGGAGGAGCAAACGTGACCCGGGCGCCGGGAAGAGGCGGTCCAAGAGAGGCCAGAACATTTTCACCAGTGGGGACCAGCTGAGCCACTGACTGGAAAACCACCCACTCCTTTACTGCACAGACACAGAAAACACTGGCAGTAGCTTAGATGGCCGAATTTTTCGACCTACCACCAAACTGTGTTTCAGGACACTCCTGTCTCTCATATATTTGTAGTTGATTAAAACTTTTTTTAGTATAAACTTTAAATAAAAAATTGCTGTTTTTGTAAACGTGAAACAAATTCCCTGAACCTTTACACGTTACACTGACTACTAGGAATTAGTATTTCAACTTATCTTTCTAAAAAGCACACAGAATCTTAAAGAATATTTGGCTACTGATTTGGCTGCTGCGATTTCAGAGCCCTTCAATGCAGACTTTCAGAAAGCTAATTCTAAAGTCGATCTTGTCCATAGTGGCTGCTTCTTTGAAGGTTTTTCTTGGGGACTCACTTTGACTCCCACTCTGTTTGGCTGACAAAACCAAAAACCAAAAATGTGCTTTCTGAAGAATTACAGGGCTCAGAACACTTAGTCTTCAGCTAACATCAGAATATGTGATTCCACTCCTTATCACATAATCCTGTGTCTCTGAAAATAAAGCTCACAACTTTCTGCTATGTGTAACTTTGGGGAAGGTGTGTGTGTGTCTGTGTGTGTGTGTGTGTGTGTCTGTGTGTGTCTGTGTGCATGTGTCATACACTATGGGATACATATAGCCTGGATTAAAGACACTGATCAGTCTGCTGCCATCCTATTGCCCTTACAACTCTCTTCCCTTCTTCCCATCAATGCCTGTACATGAGTCCCCAAAATGGGAACCTGTCTTCTGAGCATTCCCTTTTGAATGGCAGGTAGGCATGCCTGGGGAGGGAAACACTTCCTCCTTTGCAGAAGTCTCAGCACTGGGGAGGCAGAGGCAGGCAGTGAGTTGGAGGTCTGCACAGCTAGTTCTAGGAAGGCCAGGGCTACACAGAGAAACCCTATCTTGAAAAAAGAAAGAGGAGGAGGAGGAGTAAAAGGAGGAAGAGGACGATGAGGATGAGGAGGAAGAATTAGAAAGAAGAAAGAAGAAAACAGTACAAGAGGGTAGAGGGTAAGAAATAGGCATGAGCATCGGAGAGAATGGAATAGGAACAAGTATATTGAAAGAAGCAAAGTTAACTACAACAACCACACTGTGATTGTAACTGTAAGTGCAACTCTTTTAATTGTGACTCCATCTAGTTACTCTGTGGTAGCATAGGTCCACAGTTCCAGCTGCTCTGGAGGCTTAGGCGGAGGAGCATCTTTGAGCCCAGAAGTACAGAGTACCTTTGAGCCTGGGTAAGAGTGTGAGAACTTGTCTCAGACAAACAGTGAATCTCAGGTCCATCCTGGGGAGGCTGATACAAGAGTAACAGACTACATCCCGCAGAAGGGTTTTGTACACTTCCACACTAGAAACTCAGTTTCTCTTGTCTTTATGATCTGTCCTTAAGCTACAACTGAACATTCTGGTTCTGGATCTATGAGTAATGTCTTCCTTGGGATTACAGGCATGAGACACCACCGCCTAACTGAGTCTAAGATTCTTTTTTTTTTTTTTTTTTTCGAGACAGGGTTTCTCTATGTAGCTCTGGCTGTCCTGGAACTCACTCTGTAGACCAGGCTGGCCTCGAACTCAGAAATCTGCCTGCCTCTGCCTCCCAAGTGCTGGGATTAAAGGCGTGCGCCACCACCGCCCGGCTGAGTCTAAGATTCTTTAATCAATGGTTTAAGCTATTGACTCAAGATATTAAAAAGTAGTATATTTTAGCTAGGGTAGGCCATAACTCTAATATAAACACTTTGAAAAACTGTTAGAGGAACAAAATAAAAGGCAAACTACTTTGGTTCCTCCACTTTGGAGGCAGATCTTTATGAGTTCAAGACCAGCCTGGTCTATATATCAATGCCAGGCTGAGAGGGCAAGAACTGAGCAAGGAGGGGTTGGGAGAGAACTGCTAGAAAATATTTGACGATACTTGAAAAATGTCCAGTGTTTGTGAGACATCACATCGCATTTAAACCAACTTCATTGTTCATGGTTAAAGCATAAGTATTCACCTCTGTGCTAGACATAGTCTGCATGCCTGTAATCCCTACACTTAGGTAAGTGAGGCAGGAGGATGGAGAATTCAAGTCTAGCTTGGCATACATAGAAAGACCATGTCACACCAGGCGCTGTTGGCACACGCCTGTAATCCCAGCACTTGGGAGGCAGAGGCAGGCAGATTTCTGATTTCGAAGCCCGTCTGGTCCACAGAGTTGAGTTCCAGGACATCCAGGGCTACACAGAGAAACCCTGTCTTGAATAACCAAAAAAAATAAATAAATAAAATAAACAAATAAATAAAAAATAAAAAATAAAGAAAGAAAAAGAAAAAGAAAAGAAAGACCATGTCTCAAAGGAAAAAAAAATCCATAAGCCCTATTCCCTCACCCTGTTCTCCAATCCACCCCCTCCCACTTCCCTGTTCTGGTATTCCCATTGTTAGATCTCTAAAATGGGGAGAACCCCACGAGATAGGGAGACCCCCGTACTCAAGTCTCGGGATAAAGCGACGCCCAAAGAATCAGCCAAAGACCGTCTCGCTGCAATCACATGAGGTCTTTATTGGGGTTCCAGTATACTGGGATCGATTCATAACCGCGCAGGGTCAGAGATCGATCCCGCGTATCTGGCGCAAAGAGTATTTGAAACCAAAAAAATCACAGAAGGGGGAGGGGTTGGGGGAAGTTAGATAAGGAAGTTACACATAGATCATGAGGCAATTCATCCCTGAGGACCAGGTGTAGCTGCATTCCACAAGATGGAGTAACTGCATTCTGCAGGGTGGATTAACTACATTCCGCAAAATGGATTAACTGCATTCTGCAATAGGTTGGGCAAGTGTCAACTATCTATAGAATGCAGAATAACCTTTGTGGTTAGCTAGTTCCTGGAATAGGGGTCAGAAAGGGTAGGAATTACAGAGTTACAAAATGGTAGCGCTTTGGCCTTTTAAAGCAGGATTTTCTAGGGGTAAATAAAATTTTGAGGCAGAATCTTTCATCCCCCACTCTCTCTAGGAGGTAGTTCTAACCTTAGAACTAAATGTTTGTCTCAACTTCATCTGGTTCTAATTGATCTGACTGGAGCCGCTGATATTGTTGGCGGAGCACTAGGACTTGAATGGCGCTGACACGCTGATGAATGAAAGTAATCAATCGATTAATTATGTAGGGTCCTATGGTGAGAAGTAGCAAAAGAATCAATAAGGGTCCCATGAGGGCAGAAAACAAGGTGGTCATCCAAGGGGATTTAGAAAACCAACTTTCATACCAGTTTTGGTTATTTTGACGCTCTAACTGTCTTTTGTCCAGTCTCTCTTTGAGTTTTTTCATGGAGTCCCGTATAGCGCCTGAATGGTCTACATAGAAGCAACATTCTTCCTTTAGGGCAGCACAAAGACCTCCTTCTTTAAGAAACAATAAATCAAGACCCCTTCTATTTTGGAGTACTACCTCAGATAATGAGGTTAGCGAGTCTTCTAATTTGGAGACGGAGTCCTGTAGGGCTCTGAGGTCAGTGTCCATGGCGGCTCGGAGGTTATCTAGGCCATGTTTGAGGTCTATAGGCCCCTTAATTAGAGCAGCAGAGCCAGTACCAACGCCAGCGGCTAGACCTAATCCTAACATAACAGCTAAAGTAAGCGAGACAGGTTCTCTTTTAATCCTGGAGGGAGAGTTATCATATGCCTGTAACAGAGTTTCCTCAGGATGATAGTAGATACGAGGAACTAACTGAACCATGACACAGAAATCTTTAGATTGGTTAAAAACTGAAGTAGAGACGCAAGGGGAGAGCCCGGTGCTGCAGGCCCACCAGCTATCATTGGAAGGGAGTAGATATTGGGTATCCTGAGCAGTATTAACAGGTAAGGTCTGATTGCAGAGATGCTGATGAGTAGGGGGCACGCGTCCTAAGCAGATTCCGGACCCTGAAACTTCAGTAAGGGTGAGTTTGCTCTGAGTGCCCCAACGGCACTGGGTGTGGTCTGAAGTGTAAATAATTTGACCCAACACCGCTATTCCTTTATAATAGGGTGGAACCATGGCTAAGCAGAGCCAGCAAGACTCAGTAGCCTCAGGATTGGTGACATTTAGTACTGAAAAGGCTCCTTGTATGAGGCTAAAGAGTCTGTCACCTGTAGTGGGGGACAGAGTGGTTGGGAAGGTTGTTTGAAGAGCAGTGGGCACTCCTTCCTCAGCGGGAACTACCTCAATTATTGAGGGGGGCAGAGGTGAGGGTAAAACCTTTTTTGAAGGGGGGGGGAAGAGGTTCTTTAGGGGGTCCCTGCTCAACTATAACATGGTCAGGTCCTATAGCGACGGGAGGTATGCTAGTGACCTTGAGCCTAATGCGTAGGAAGAGACCGTCATCAAATCTTTCTTTATAAAGTCTAAGTCCCCAGGTGTATCCATTGGTCCAACCTCTCTGATTCTTGCCTGGCTCAGTAAAACTGATCTTTAAGGGGAGACACCAATTTTCACACTCAGGCTTGTAAGTCCATCCCTGGCTCCCTGTTTCATGTCTAGAATAGTTAGCTGTGACAGTGATATAATCCCATGAGGAGGTGGGGTTCCAGTATGTGTTTCCTGAAGTCTCACACCCCCAATTTTTACAGAAGAAATAGCTTCCCCCACCACACATGGGGTTCAAGGCCACTGCCCGATGGAATCCTGGGCATATATAAAAAGGCAAGGTTCTTAATTGGCTCCTTCGGGAAGGGTGTCCACACCCTCCCCAGGGGTCTAGACCATAACGCCCTGGCGGTGAGGGGACGTTGGGGGCCTTCATATCGGGGTCAGAATATCCTTCCATATCCCAGTTTGCAGGGGCCCCAAATGCCAACTTACAGATGTCCGGGTACAGGGAAGGCCACCAGGTCCAGGGAGGAGCCACCTTAGAGATGCTCCAGATGGGGTCTCCGGCTTGGGACAATACCTGCCAGGTGAGGGTCATCGGCTGATGGGGGTTATTGTTCCTTGGGCTTGCCAGGCAGCCGCCGTAGACGCAGCTTAAGAGGATTATCAGTCTTTTCCAACTTCCAGGATTCATCTTGGGCAGCGGGTGGTGCGGCCTTGACGTGGGAGGCGTGGATCCAAGTTGAGATGCCCTCGACTTTTAGCGCAGTGGGACTGGTCAGAAGGACGAGGTAGGGTCCCTTCCACGAGGTTCCAGAGTACCGGCACGATGGCGTCGGACCAGGACTAGGTCTCCCACTTGGAAAGGGTGTGGAGTATCGAGGGTCCCTGGTTTGTAGACCTCCTTGAGTTGTTCCCACGCACCCTTGCGGACCAGTTCAAGAGCTTTCAGTCGGGCTAGGAGGGGTTGAGAAAGAGAAGCATCAGGATCAACTATGCCTCCTGCCTCAGTCAAGGGAGGTGGTCCTCCGAACAGGAGTTCAAAGGGGGTAAGTTTGAAGTGGCCAGGGGTGTTCCGGACTCAGAACAAGGCGAAGGGAAGTAGGGTTGTCCAGTCCTTCCCGCTGGTCTCAATGGCTAATTTGGTTAAGGTCTCTTTTAGAGTTCTATTCATTCTCTCTACCTGTCCTGAGCTCTGGGGTCTATAAGCACAATGTAATTTCCAATCTATCCCCAGTTGTGCCGCTAGTCCCTGACTTACCTGGGCAACGAAGGCAGGGCCATTGTCAGAACCTATTACCTTAGGGATTCCGAATCTTGGGAAGATTTCTTCAAGGATCTTCTTAGCTACTACGTTAGCAGTCTCTGATTTCGTGGGGAAAGCTTCGACCCATCCTGAAAAAGTGTCTATGAAAACTAGTAAATATTTGTTACCATATTTAGTAGGCTTAACTTCAGTGAAGTCTATTTCCCAGTGGGCTCCAGGACGGTCTCCTCTTAGCCGTTTTTCCGGAGGGCCTACGTGATGTCCCTCGTTAGTTAGGGCACAAGCCCGACAGTTGGTTACAGAGTCATGCACGATATCAGACAGTCCCATGATGAAATATTCAGATTCATGGATGAGGTCTTTTAGTTTCTTAGTCCCTAAATGGGTGAGTCGATGTAAGTGGGTAACATATCTCTTTCCTTCTTCATATGGCAGAACTGCTTTTCCCTCATTGGTTCTAGCAACTCCCTGGGGGGTCCATTCTGCGGCAAGCTGAAGTCCCTCTATCACTTCCAAATCTTTTGGTGTGTAATTAAAGCTGATCTCCCTCAGAGTTTTAGGCTGCTTTTGTATTGTCAGAATCATGGCTCCCTGAGCTGCTTGCTTTGCACTCAGATCAGCCATCTGATTTCCTTTGGCTATTGCATCTTGCCCTTTCTGGTGGGCAGGGCAATGCATGATGGCCAGTTTCTTAGGCAGGTGAATAGCTTCTAACAGACTTAAGATTTCTTCTTTGTTTTTAATCTCTCTCCCAGTCGAGGTGAGCAGCCCTCTCTGTTGGTAAATAGCCCCATGCACATGAGCCGTGGCAAAAGCATACCTGCTGTCCGTGTAGATGTTGATGCTCTTACCCTCCGCCAGTCTCAGGGCCTGGATGAGCGCGATGAGTTCAGCTTTCTGAGCAGAGGTCCCTTCTGGCAGGCTACTGGCCCAGATGACCTGTTTGCCGTCCACTACCGCCGCCCCGGCCCTTCTCTTACCTTCCACTATGAAACTGCTCCCATCGGTGTACCAGTTGGGACATCCTGGCCATGGTTGATCTGTAAGGTCTCTGCGAGTCCCAGTCTCTTCTGCCAGGATGTCAAGGCATTGGTGTATGGGCGCTGAGTCATCGGAGTCGGGCAGCAGTGTGGCAGGGTTTAAGGTAGCCGGGGGCGCAAAAGTCACTCTCTCTGTCAGTAGCAGGCTTTGGTAGTGGGTCATGCGAGCATTCGTCATCCACCGGTCAGGGGGTTGACGTATGATGCTTTCAAGGGCATGGGGGGCTACTATGGTCGTTGATTGTCCCAAAATTAGTTTATCTGCATCCTTGAGGAGCAGAGCCACAGCTGCTATAGCCTTGAGACAGGTCGGCCAGCCACTGGCCACCGGATCAAGCTTCTTAGATAGGTAAGCTACTGGCCGCTTCCATGGGCCTATGGGTTGGGTGAGAACCCCTCGGGCGACCCCTGCCCATTCATCTATGTATAGGATGAAGGGCTTGGTCAAGTCTGGTAAAGCTAAGGCGGGTGCCTCTAATAAGGCCCGTTTGATCTTCTCAAAGGCCTCCTGATGAGCTGGAGTCCAGGTAAAATTTCCAGTCTCTTTGGTGAGAGGGTACAGGGGGGCAGCTAGAGTAGCAAACCCCGGTATCCACAGTCTACAGAAGCCAGCCGTCCCCAGGAATTCTCTAACTTGTCTGGGGCTGGTGGGCACTGGTATCTGCATCACAGTCTTTTTCCGGGCCTCTGTTAACCATCTTTTGCCTTCCTTAAGGGTGTAGCCGAGATAAGTAACTTCAGTCTGGCAAATTTGGGCTTTTTTTGCTGAAGCCCTATACCCTAATTTCCCCAACTCTAGCAACAGTCTCTCAGTCCCTTCCTGGCACTCTTGTCGGGTGGTCGTTGCAAGAAGTAAGTCATCTACGTACTGAACCAGAGATAGTTGGGGGTTACCTGACCTGAAAGGCGCTAGGTCCCGATGTAGGGCCTCATCGAAGATGGTAGGAGAATTCTTGAATCCTTGTGGTAGGCGGGTCCAGGTCAGCTGCCCAGTTTGTCCTGATTCCGGGTCTCTCCATTCAAAGGCGAAGATGGCTTGACTGGTGGGGTGTAGTCTCAAGCAGAAGAAAGCATCTTTTAAATCAAGAACAGTGTACCATTGTCTCTCGGGTGGGAGTGAACTGAGCAAATTATATGGATTAGGTACAGTGGGATGTATGTCCTGAACTCTCTTGTTGACCTCCCGCAAGTCCTGAACAGGTCGATAATCATTAGTCCCCGGTTTCTTCACAGGCAGCAAAGGGGTATTCCATGGGGACTGGCAAGGTACTAGTATGCCTAGTCTTTGTAGTCTCTGAATATGAGGCCTGATTCCTTCTCTGGCCTCTCTGCTCATCGGATACTGCCTGACTCCAATAGGGGTGGCATCTGGCTTCATGGTTATGACTATAGGAGGCACCTGTTCGGCCTTTCCCATTCCACCTGTTTCAGCCCATGCTTGAGGAAAGGCTTTCAACCATCTCTCATTAATGGCTGCTTTGATGGGAGTCTCATGTAATCTATATTCCTCTTCTAATCTGAGTGCCAAGATCATAGAAGTAGGTGGTGACCACTGAACTGATGGACCCCTCGGACCAAAGGTGATCTGGGCTTTTAGTTTAGTTAACAAGTCTCGTCCCAGTAGAGGAGTGGGACACTCAGGAATGACAAGGAAGGAATGAGAGACCTGTCCTCTCCCGAGATCAACTCTTCGATCAGTGGTCCATGAGTATGGTTTCTTCCCAGTGGCCCCGACTACTATTGTCTGGTGGGACTTAGTTTTTCCTAGAGGCTGTTGTAAAACTGAAAATTCGGCTCCAGTGTCCACAAGAAAATCCATAGGAGTCCCCTCCACTGTTAGGGTTACCCTAGGCTCGGGGAGGGGGTCCGAGCCCCGTCTCCCCTAATCTTCTTCTGACTCCAAGGCCAGGACCTTAGGGGTCCTGGGGCCCGCCCTTTTCTTGGGACAGTCTCGAGCCCAGTGCCCCTTCTCTTTACAGTATGCGCATTGGTCCTTGGCTAGCGGTGGGCGAGCTCCTCCCCCTGAACGAGGGGGTTTCTTCAGCCCTGAGTTGCCCAGGTACCCTGACTGTCGCCTCCCTGAGCCTTGTGTCTGTTCTTCTTTGTAACTTACTACTGCGGCCAGAATTCTAGTCAGATTCCTTTCCTGTCTCCTGTCTCTTCTATTCTCCCTCTCTTCAGCCTCCTTCTTCTCTCTCTCTCTCCTCTCCTCATCAGTTTCTCTTTTGTGGTAAACTCTCTCTGCTTCCCTAACGAGATCCTGCAACGACAGGGTTTGGAGCCCTTCTAACCGTTGTAGCCGCTTGCGTATATCTGAGGCTGACTGCCCAATGAAGGCCATGGCTACTGCTGCCTGCTGCCCCTCAGACGTGGGGTCAAAAGGCGTGTAGCGCCGATAAGCTTCCATTAGCCTTTCTAGAAAGACAGAAGGGGGCTCCGTTTCTCCCTGTAATACTTCTCTTACCTTGGCCAAATTAGTGGGCCGTCATCCGGCACCTTTGAGACCCGCCACGAGAGCCTGGCGGTACACCAACAACCTCTCCCTACCTTCAATTGAATTATATTCCCAGTTGGGACGGTTCAGGGGGAATCCAGCATCGATCTCATTCTGGAGTTGGGTCGGCTGCCCATTTTCACCAGGGACATTTTTTCGGGCTTCTAAAAGGATTCGCTCTCTTTCTTCAGTAGTGAAAAGAACTTGCAGCAACTGCTGGCAATCATCCCAAGTTGGCTGGTGAGAGAACATCAGTGATTCCACTAAACCTGTAAGACTGGAGGGGTTCTCAGAGAATGGGGCATGGTTAGATTTCCAATTGTATAAATCAGCGGATGAAAAGGGCCAGTATTGTAAGGGCTGTAATTGTCCAGAGCCGGCCGGGGGGCCGTAGACCCGCAGAGGCAACGCTGTAGTTGAATCAGGTCCCCCAGGACTCTGAGCACGCCGGCTGCGTGTCCCAGCGGCTGGTCCTTCTGCTGCACCCTGGTCTAGAGGTGGGGGTCCCTGTGGAGGGGAGCGGTAGGGTGGAGGAGTTTCCCAGAGGGCAGGCTCCTCGATCTCGGGATAGATCTTTGGAGGTGCCGTAGAATTCCGAGGTGGTTCGGGCTCCGCCGAGGTTACTCTCATTTTTGGTCCGTCTCGCTGGACCGCCAGGACTCGGGAGCCTGGCCTTGTCTTTTGTGTCCAAGGTTTAAGCCAGGAGGGAGGATCCTGGGCTAAGTCTTCCCAAACAAAAATATAAGGAACTTGGTCGGGGTGCGACCCTGGTCCCTTCTGAAAAACAATGTCCTTGATAGCAGAAATGACAGTTAAATCTAGTGTTCCCTCCGGTGGCCAGCCGAGACCATAGGATGGCCACTCAGAGGAACAATAAGTCCTCCAAGGTTTCTTTTTGATCTCTACAGACAAATTATGAGCTCGTTTCCTTACTTCAGTCCAGTTATCTAACGTCCGTCCAAGGGGAGTACTTACAGCCTGTCCCATTGTCAGAGTTACACAGAACACAAATAAAACACTCAAAGATATCAAGGAAACAGAAACAAATATCAAGGAAACTAGGGCCCACCTCCTGTGGGATCCCCACACCAGAAAAAGAAACAGAATCAGACGGCCGAGGGGACCTGAAGTCTCTTGGTTCTACGAGAGTTTCAAAGTCCACATCGGCACCCCGACGGGAGAATTCCGAGCGTCCTCGGGTCTCCCTCCAGTCCCCTGCAACGTCTTCCGGGGTGGCAGTCAGTTATGCCTCAACACGTCTGTTTAGTAACACCCCCGACTTCCCAAATGGGGGGCCCTGTGCTCTCACGAGCACAGGTGACTGCAAACCAAAAGTACCAGTTCTGGCGCCTCAGAAATTCAGACAAACACAGAAACGCAGAAACACAACGGACAGACAGAACACGACAGGATCTTACCTCCAAGAGGGTCTTGGTGATTTAAGGGTGGTCGCGAAATCCCGGGACGAGCCCCCAATGTTAGATCTCTAAAATGGGGAGAACCCCACGAGATAGGGAGACCCCCGTACTCAAGTCTCGGGATAAAGCGACACCCAAAGAATCAGCCAAAGACCGTCTCGCTGCAATCACATGAGGTCTTTATTGGGGTTCCAGTATACTGGGATCGATTCATAACCGCGCAGGGTCAGAGATCGATCCCGCGTATCTGACGCAAAGAGTATTTGAAACCAAAAAAATCACAGAAGGGGGAGGGGTTGGGGGAAGTTAGATAAGGAAGTTACACATAGATCATGAGGCAATTCATCCCTGAGGACCAGGTGTAGCTGCATTCCACAAGATGGAGTAACTGCATTCTGCAGGGTGGATTAACTACATTCCGCAAAATGGATTAACTGCATTCTGCAATAGGTTGGGCAAGAGTCAACTATCTATAGAATGCAGAATAACCTTTGTGGTTAGCTAGTTCCTGGAATAGGGGTCAGAAAGGGTAGGAATTACAGAGTTACAAAATGGTAGCGCTTTGGCCTTTTAAAGCAGGATTTTCTAGGGGTAAATAAAATTTTGAGGCAGAATCT
Source organism: Apodemus agrarius (assembly GCA_964023405.1). Lineage (NCBI taxonomy): Eukaryota > Metazoa > Chordata > Mammalia > Rodentia > Muridae > Apodemus > Apodemus agrarius. The sequence goes on along the minus strand of OZ030012.1, from coordinate 81,763,856 downwards.
TTCACCATACACTGCTGCACTGAGCCTTTCCAGAACCAGGGGCCACTCCTTCCTTCTTCTTGTGTAGCTTCTATCTCCGACCAGCAGAAAAGAGGGACCATGCAGAGTTCTTCTCAAAGCGGTTTAATCAGGCACCTTGAAACATGAATGTAGCGAAAAAGCTACACACTCCCCTTGTGCAGTCCTTTCATATCCTCTCCAAGTCCGCACCATCAGTCCTCATCACGTAGTCTTCTCTGATTGGTCCACATAGAATGGTCTGATCACACGTCTTGGGAAGTGCCCAAGAAAGGTGTGGCCTACTCAGAAGCAGGAAAGAGTCAGGTGCTTAGTCATCTGACTTGGCAGGCCTCCAGGTGTCATCTTGAGGCTACTGCTACACCAGCTCTCCACATTCTAGAATATCATTTGATATGTAAATTATGTCTTAGGCATTCCAAGCTTCTAGGCTAATATCCACTTATCAGTGAGTGCATACTATGAGTGTTCTTTTGAGACTGGGTTACCTCACTTAGGATGATGTTCTCCAGCTCCATCCATTTGTCTAAGGATTTCATGAATTCATTGTTTCTAATGACTGAATAGCACTCTATTGTGTATATATACCACATTTTCTGTATCCATTCCTCCATTGAGGGACATCTGGATTCTTTCCAGCTTCTGGCCATTATAAATAGGGCTTCTATGAACATAGTAGAACATGTGTCCTTATTGCATGCTGGGGAATCCTCTGGGTATATGCCCAGGAGTGGTATAGCGGGGTACTCCAGAAGATTCATTCCCAGTTTTCTGAGGAACTGCTAGACTGATTTCCAGAGTGGTAGTACCAGTTTGCAACCCCACCAGCAGTGGAGGAGTGTTCCTCGTTCTCCACATCCTCGCCAACACCTGTTTTCTCCTGAGCTATTGATCTTAGGCATTCTGACTTGTGTGAGGTGAAATCTCAAAGTTGTTTAGATTTGCATTTCCCTGATGACTAAGGATGTTGAACATTTCTTTAGGTAGTTCTCAGCCATTCGATATTCCTCAGGTGAAAATTCTTTGTTTAGTTCTGTACCTCATTTTTAAGGGGGTTATTTGGCTTTCTGGAGTCTACCTTCTTGAGTTTTTTGTATATCTTGTATATAAGCCCTCTGTCGGATGTAGTGTTGGTAAAGATCTTTTCCCAATTTGTTGGTTGCCGTTTTGTCCTTTTAATAATATCCTTTGCCTTACAGAAACTTTTATAATTTTATGAGGTCGCATTTGTCAATTCTTGATCTTATGGCATAAGCTATTGGTGTTCTGTTGAGGAAATTTTCCCTGTGCCCATGGCCTCAAGGGACTTCCCCAGTTTCTTTTCTATTAGTTTCAGTGTGTCTGGTTTTATGTGGAGGTTCTTGATCCACTTGGACTTGAGCTTAGGACAAGGAGATAAGAGTGGATCATTTTGCATTCTTTTGCATGTTGACCCCCAGTTGAACCAGCACCATTTGTTAAAATGGCTATCTTTAAGCCAGGCATGGTGACACACGCCTGTAATCCCAGCACTTGGGAGGCAAAGGCAGGTGGATTTCTGAGTTCCAGGCCAGCCTGATCTACAGAGTGAGTTCCAGGACAGCCAGGACTACACAGAGAAACCCTGTCTCGGGGTGGGGGGAAAAAAGGGCTATCTTTTTTCCACTGGATGGTTGTAGCACCCTTGTCAAAGATCAAGTGATCATAATTCTGTGGGTTCATTTCTGGGTCTTCAATTCTATTCCATTGATCTACTTGCCTGTCACTTTACTAATACCATGCAGTTTTTAATACAATTGCTCTGAAGTACTGCTTGAGGTCGGGAATACTGATTCCCCCAGAAGTTCTATTACTGTTGAGGATAGATTTAGGTATCCTGGATTTTTGGTTATTCCAGATGAATTTGAGAATTGCTCTTTCTCAGTCTATTATGAAGAATTTAGTTGGGATTTTGATGGGGATTGCATTGAATCTATCGATTGCCTTTGGCAAGATGGCCATTTTTACTATATTAATCCTGCTTATCCAAGAGCATGGAAGATTTTTCCATTTTCTGAGGTCTTCTTCGATTTCTTTCGGGGACGGGGGGATCCAGGAAAGGGAAAATAATTTGAAATGTAAATAAAGAATATATATTGAATAAAAAATTAAATTAAATTAAATTTAAAAAAGAAAAGTGGATATTTTGTTGGCTTAGGGAAAAATGGAAATGAGTATTTGAAAATAGGAACAATGAAACAAAATTGGGAGGAAATGATGCAGAAAATAGAGTATGCTGTGGTTTCTATAACCAACCAAAATATACAAGAAAATGATAGACTTCTTCACAGAAGGTGTTTATATTAAAGACACTTTACTGTGTGTCTGAAAGGTGCTAGGCACTACATTGTGTGTTTCCCATTGCATATTATAAATGACTGTTCACAGTAACACTGTATAGAGTGTAGTGTCATAAATCAGAGAATGAAACTGGGGAGGGGGTGGTAATCAAATAACTTCTGAGGACAAAGCCTGGCAAACAATTTAGTGTGGAAATAGGCAGAGTCAGCTAATAACAGAACAAATATATGCATGGATTTAGAAATATGACATCTAGCCGGGCAGTGGTGGCACATGCCTTTAATCCCAGCACTTGGGAGGCAGAGGCAGGCAGATTTCTGAGTTCGAGGCCAGCCTGGTCTACAAAATGAGTTCCCAGGACAGCCAGAACTATACAGAGAAACCCTGTCTCCAAAAACAAAAAACAAAAAACAAACAAGCAAAAAAAAAAAAAAAAAAAAAAAAAGAAAGAAAAAAGAAAAAAAGAAAGAAAGAAAGAAAGAAAGAAAGAAAGAAAGAAAGAAAGAAATATGACATCTTGAACTGTTGGTTTATCAAAGCTAAATAAATAATAAATTACCAACTGCAAGGATGAGCTACCATCAAATATGCAAATGGAAGATCCACATCGTATCTTGCTAGACAGCACCCTTCCTAAGAGCGTGAGCAAAACTGTAGTCACTGCACAGTCTGAATAAGTCCATTCCTCAAAGAAAAGAACAAAGTGTTGCAGGAGGGAAAAACAAATCCAGTCAAACTCAGTGGAATAAATCTGAAATGCGAGCACTCAGCAGGCTGAGGCAGAAGGATTGCTGTGAGTTCCAGTTCACTCTGGGTTACAAAGTAAGATATCTCAAAAACACAGTAGAAACTGGGAAGCTGGCTCACTGAGATGGCCATGCAGTCCTGAAACCTGCTTCTGATCCTCAGAACCCACAGGAAAGGCTGGCTTTCATGGTACATCCCTCTACAATCTTAGCCCTCTTACTGCAACACGGGAGGCAGAGTGTCAGGAGCCATAATGGGACAATCTAATATACTAGCAGGTGATCATCCTGAAATCTGCCTTAGCATCTGACACCTGAACAGACATTGAAGAAGGTAAGTGGACACAGATCGGACTCTCAACTGGGTCTTGCAAACCCCTTGAACAGGGAGTATGCAGTTATGGAGGGTGAGAAATAGTTAAATTGCCTGCTGCCATCAGCACCTGGTTGGGTACCACCAGTACCCGGATTTAGCCAGGAGCCATCATCTCTGGCTTTTATTGCCTGCTGCCATCACCAGAGGCTGATATTAGGTGTAAACAGTGTCTAGCTGTCCCGTTGGGAGTTATCAGCACCCTTCCTAGGTTAGGAGCCATCAGTTCTGGTTTGTGTGCATTCTGTGGATATCTTTCAGGATGAGACAAAGTGAATCTACAGACAGACAGGTTTTTATAGATATTATTAAGTATATTCTTTTTGTTTTTTTTTTTATTTTTTTTTTTGTTTTTTTTGTTTTTTTTTTTTTTCAAGACAGGGTTTCTCTGTATAGCCCTGGCTGTCCTGGAACTCACTCTGTAGACCAGGCTGGCCTCGAACTCAGAAATCCACCTGCCTCTGCCTCCAAAGTGCTGGGATTAAAGGCGTGCGCCACCACTGCCCTATTAAGTATGTTTTTAAGAAAAAAGGCACTGAGGTTAGCACTAGCCAGCTGACTGACTTTCTTCAGTCCCTGGCTCCCAGAAAGGGGAAGTTTAGATGTGGATACATGGGAGAAGGTTGGGTTAGATATTAAAAACTGGATTACAGAGAATAGAGGATTAGGCATGCCCCTTACAGTGTTTGCTATTTGGAATGTGCTTAGGAAGGCATTAGCAGGTGACAAAAAAGCCATTTGTGCTCAGGAGACAGTAGATTCACCTCTTTGTGAGGGGACTCCATTACTATAGTCTCGCTCAGGATCTAAGAACAATGTTTATTCCTGGACAGAAAAGTCTGAGAAAAGTAGCTCAGAAGAGCTTAATGGTGAATCAGAATAGGAAAAAATCAACCTTAGAGGAGGAATCTTACTCTGAAAAGAAAGTGACAAACTATCATAAACATAAGTGGTCTACCATGCAGCATTGAAATGTAAGTCATTCCACAAGATCATTTGAAAAACTTAAAAAGGGGCCTGTCGGGTCTGCTGCTGCTGGTGTGCCCTGCTGCTGGGTTTGTTCTATGCCTCCTAGTCCTATAAATGAAGGTAAAGATTCATTTAAATTTTTAACAAAAGCTTGCTGCTTTTCCTAAGAAGGTAATTTAGCAATGTTGTACACTACAAATCACCATTGCACTCAGTGAGACTGCTCCTGCATTCCTGCAGGGCTGTCAGCTAAGCTTGGGAATTAACCCCTGATGAGCCTGTTTCCTTGTGATTTAAAACAGACATATGTTACACAGATAGGACATATGTCCTATCTTTGGGAAAGTTAGCCTTTATTCCTGTATGTATTACGCTTAATTCTCTTTACTATATATGCCTTTTCCTAACTTGGAAAACTTGCAAAGATATGATACTCCCGGGCGGTGGTGATGCACGCCTGTAATCCCAGCACTTGGGAGGCAGAGGCAGGCGGATTTCTGAGTTCAAGGCCAGCCTGGTCTACAGAGTGAGTTCCAGGACAGCCAGGGCTACACAGAGAAACCCTGTCTCAAAAAAACAAAAAAGAAGAAGAAGAAGAAGAAGAAGAAGAAGAAGAAGAAGAAGAAGAAGAAGAAGAACAACAACAACAACAACAACAACAACAACAACAACAAGAACAAGAAGAAGGAGAAGAAGAAGAAGAAGAACAAGAAGAAGAAGAAGAAGAAGAAGAAGAAAGAAGAAGAGAATAAGTCCATTTCTATACATTTCAAGCCTCTTCTAAAATAAAGAACTACTATCTGGATAATAAAAAAAACTATGGTTTTCTGGGAGAAGCTCTGTTTATATATTTACAGAACCGTATAGATGCCAGACACCAGTTGGTTGTACCACGCCTTCTCCATGGTCAGAGACTTCCATACCTGCTACTTCCTTCAAGCCTAAGTCAGAGCCATCATAATCTGCAGACTCTCCATTCTGCCAGAGACCACAGCAAAAGAAGACACTGAAGACATGGTTCCTGACTGCATCTGATTGGACTTTTAATACTATACCCGGGGGGTACAGGGAATATAAAATTGTTAAATATAAATCTATATGTATCATTTCCTACCAGAATGCTATTTTGACCAATTGTATAGCTTCACCATGAATCATACTGTTTTTTCTCATGGTATACTAGCTACCTTATATTTTGTCACCAATTACTTTCCCACAGCCTTGATATAATGCCTTTTGCTTTGTTTGCCTTGGTATAGACTGTTAATTTTCTTTCATGACCTAAGAGATTTATTACTGGGCTTATCTTAAGCATTACTGCCATAATTGCTATCCTGGGGTCACTTGCAGTTTCTGCTGCCTCCATAGTCCAACAGGTACTCAGTGCTAATCATATAAATTCCCAGACAAAAAAATATTGCTATACATTGATTACTCAGGATAGAATTAATAGAGGTTTGACAGACTATGATTTGGAGAAAGCTGTTCTTTACATAGGAACTCAGGTTCACAATATTAAAACATGTTTAACTACCTCATGTCATGCCAATTAAAAATGGATTTGTGTCACCCCTCTGCCCTACTTTGGGTCAAATGTCCCAGAAACAGATACAAGCACATCTACATGGTGTGTGGAACTATTCACAACGTGCTATTGATAGGGATGATTGATATTCCCAGATGAGTGACATCAGTCACTCCAGACTGAAGAGTTCTTCAGCAGCAGAATTGGCTGATTATTTTTCAAATTCAATCATAAATTTTGTTAAAGATAATTCTTTATGTAATTTTCTTATACATTTGGGAATTATTATAGTTATTTTGCTTCTGTTTGTTGGTCCAGTCATCTTTAAGAACTTAGGGTCTGCTGTCAGGACTGCTCAAAGGAAGATATATATACGCTTCATTTATATTATTCAGAGGGAAGAGATGTCAGGAGCCATAATGGGACAAACTAATATACTAGCAGGTGATCATCCTGAAATGGCCTGCTTCGGATAATTATATAATCTGGGACAGGAGAACCCTCATGAAGCAAGGCAGCGAGGGACAAATTTTAGGAAATATTCCTGCTATTAATATGTTTTTCCTCTTATTATTAAACATATATCATAATCAATAGTAATATCACACCCCTTTGGAGCAGATCTCTGCAGATCCATGACGTTGTACTGTTTTCTTTCTTTCTTTCTTTCTTTCTTTTTTTTTTTTGGTTTTTAGTTTTGGATTTTGGGTTTTTTCAAGACAGGGTTTCTCTGTATAGCCCTGGCTGTCCTGGTATTCGCCACCACTGCCAGGCTGAATATGTACTGTCTTATAGTGATGCTTCGTAGACAGATAGATGACTTAAGTTTTAATGATGATCCTATAGGGATTCCTAAAATTATGTCTGTGATTATTAAGCTCTTTTATAGTGGGACTGCTATGAGGTCCTTTTCTGGTAGTCAAAACAGCAATGAGAATTCTGCCAGTCTCCCAGGTGTCACCAGTTAATTGCTCTTAGATGGCAACCACCTTTCTCCTACTCAGAGCACATTCCAAGAGGTTGTAAAACAATTAACCAAAGATCATAAAAAGGGAACTAGGGAGCTAGGCGTGGTGGAGCATGCCTGTAATCCCAGTACTTGGGAGGCAGAGGCAGGTGAATTTCTGAGTTTGAGGCCAGCCTGGTCTACAGAGTGAGTTCCAGGACAGCCAGGGCTACACAGAGAAACCCTGTCTCGAAAATACAAAAACAAAAAAACTTCACTAATAACTTAGTTATGGTTTTAAACTTTCAATGAACTTGTAGACCTGAGACAAATGATAAATGTTTAGCTAGATACTTAGTCCTAATGGACATGCATGTAAACATTGCCTGTGGTAAACTTTTATTTCAATTTATGATTTGATTTTTGTGTGAACTTGTGATGAACTTTGTAACATATGATCATGTATTCTGAAAGATGTATAAGTAGTGAATACAAAAGGAAAGGTTCCCACTTTTTCTTCCTTCCTCTCCTGCTTTTTACCTTTCCTGACCCCCACCCCCCACTTAGGATATTTCTCCTTAAATAGCTTTCAAAGGAAACTTGTTACAATTTAGTAATACTCATTAACCACTTCCTAAGTGTCCATTTTTCTACCTTCTGACTAGCAGGCTGAAAGTTAGAGCCCAGCAGTTGCTGCTGAGATAGAACAAAGGCCACATTGCTGTTAAGCAGCAGGTATTAATCACCTAAGCCAGCAGTCTTTCACCCTCAGAAAGTTCTGGGGACTCTTCAGAAGTTATCATCAGCATTTCAGTACAGTTAGACAGCTAGAACGTTCTGAGACCCTCAGACATTACAGCCATCACCAGAGTCCTACTCCGTGCCTCCACCACTACTTCTGCTTGCCAGGAGGTTCCCGGCCTTTAGCAGCAGAGACTGGAGGACTGGCCTTAAGTTCTCTAGCCAGATGTCCTGGAGTACACAGGACAGCTAGAGAAATAGTCAGAGAGTCCCTGCTTCAGAACAAGGGAGATCACTGGCTCCTTGAAACTTCTCATTTGTTTCCCAAATGTTCACCAAGACATACACACTCATGCCCCCCGCACGCCCCCCCCCCCTCATCTAAATCAAAACACCTCTGCCTCTGGATGCTTTTAAAGGATGAAGGGACCTTGAAGGAATTAGATATCATGCAGGGAGAACTTGAGGAATCTCAAGAAAAAGGCCTGTCAGAGAGGACTTCCTCAGAAAAGGGCACTCTCAACCCTAAATTAGAAAAATGTAGAGATAATGCTGATGAGCTAAATATAGAAAAGGAAGCTAATGTAAAAAAAGGGAGCAGCTGAATATCATGGAGAAAAATGGCCTTCTATCACACCTTCTGCTCCCCCTATGCCCTCTGTCGTAGGAGAGGATATCCAGAGGGATATGCAACTACAAAAATTGGAATTGGAGATTAAGTTGCAGAAGTTGACTAATGAGTTACAGGAGCTAAAAAGGGTATCAAGTGTTAGAGAACAATGATCTTGAGACGTGTCAATTGCCTTTAGAAAGAGCTGTAAGTCAGGTTTGTGGAGAAGGACAGGATACATCTGACCTGTTGGCCTTCCCTGTCCTTGAGACCAGAGACCAGAAGAATAGGGTTAGACAATATCAGACATTGGAGTTCAAAGGGATTAAAGAATTAAAGGCAGCTGTGGCACAGTATGGCCCTACAGCTCCTTTTACAGAAGCTTTGTTGGATACTGTGATGGAGTCAAAATTAACTCCACAGGCTTTGAGGACTCGATGTAAGGCTACTTTGTCAGGAGGAAATTTCCTGCTTTGGAATTCTGAATGGTGTGAAGCTAGTAAGAGGACCGCTGCTATGAATGCTCAGGCAGGCCATCCAGATGGGGATACTGAAATGCTACTGGGAGAAGGTCTATATGAAGGGAATACTAATCAGATTGGGTTTCCTATTGGAGTGTACATGCAGGTTGCAATGGCTGCCCGCCGTGCGTGGAATCAGTTACTGACAAAAGGGGATCTTAGTGGAAGTTTAACTGGCATCAGACAGGCTCCTGATGAGCTCTTTCAGGATTTTGTGGATAGGCTATTAAAAACAGCTAGCAGAATTTTTGGAGATTCCCAGGCAGAAAATCTGTTGGTCACTCAGTTGGCTTATGAGAATGCTAACACAGCTTGCCGTGAAGCCATTGAACCTCACAGGGGAAAGACAGAGTTAGCTGGTTATATTTGCCTTTGTTCTGAAATCGGGCCCTCGTAAAATCAGGGTCTAGCCATGGCTGCAGCCTTGCAAGGGACCACCATACAGAGGATACTTTCACAAAAACAAAAGAATAAAAGGTGTTCTGAATGCGGATCTCTGGGTCATTTTAAACGTGACTGCCCGAAGAACAGAGGTGCTATAAGCAGGCAATCAAATTGTACCCCAGAAGTCTGTCCTAGATGTAGAAGGGGTAATCACTGGGCTAGAAATTGTAAGTACAAGACAGATACTCAGGGCCGTCCCTTGTCGGGAAACGGGCAGGGGGCCAGCCTCAGGACCCCAGACAACCACAGCAAGCAGCTCATAGGGCCATGAAGCTGCTACCAAACCAGGAAAATCTATCCTTGAACTTATCAGGGCAACACCAGGAAGCACAGGATTGGACATGTGTTCAAGCTCCAATTTCGTATTAACTCCAGAAATGGGGGTTCAGACTCTGCCTATAGGAGTCTTCAGACCTTTGCCTACAGAAACTTGGGGAATTAATCAGAAATCAACATGGAAATATCATTGCAAACTTAAAATACTGAAAACATACTGGGCAGGACACTTCTGGAAGGCCCTGCTATACCACTCCTGGGCATATACCCAGAGGATTCCCTGGCATGCAGCCAGGACACACACTCCACTATGTTCATAGCAGCCTTATTTATAATAGCCAGAATCTGGAAAGAACCCAGACATCCCTCAATGGAGGAATGGATACAGAAAATGTGGTATATTTACACAATAGAATACTACTCAGCAATTAAAAACAACGAATTCATGAAATTTTTAGGCAAATGGTTGGAACTAGAAAATATCATACTAAATGAGGTAACTCATTCATAAAAGAACACACATGGAATGCAGTTACTGATAAATGGATATTAGCCCAGAAGCTCAGAATACCCAAAACACAACCCACATATCAAATCATTCCCAAGAAGAAGGAAGGAGAGGGCCCTGGTCCTGGAAAGGCTTGATGCAGCATTGTAGGGGATTGCCAGGACAGAGGAGTGGGAGGGGGTTGATTGGGGTGGAGGGAAGAGGACTTATGGGACTTGGGGGGAGGGGGGAACTGGGAAAGGGAAAATCATTTGGAATGTAAACAAAGAATATAGAAAAATAATAATAAAAAAGAAACTTGGGGATTGCTTCTAGGATGAAGTAGTTCTATTGTAAAGGGGCTACAGATTTTTCCAGGTGTCATAATGATTATGAGGGAGAAATTAAAATTATAGCTGCCTCCCCTCGTGGTGTTATAGCTGTACCTGCTAACCAAAGAATCGCTCAACTTGTCTTGGTTCCCTTATATCCACTACCTTCCAAATTCATTAAGAGTAAGAGTGGACAGAGTGGCTTTGGCTCCTCTGGTGTGTATTGGGTTCAGTCTATTACTAATATGAGACCTAACCTTAAATTAACAATTGAGGGAAAAGGCTTTGAAGGATTAATAGATACTGGAGCTGATGTGACAATTAGGGGACGAGATTGGCCGTCAACTTGGCCTTTGTCAGAAACGCTCACTCATCTCCAAGGTATCGGATATGCCAATAATCCTAAGCAGAATGCTAAACTTCTAACTTGGAAAGATGACTAGGGAAATTCAGGACAAATCCAGCCTTATGTTATGCAAAATTTGCCTACAACTCTTTGGGGAAGAGATCTCTTGTCACAGATGGGCGTTATAATGTGTAGTCCTAATGAGATAGTGACTAAACAAATGCTAGGGGTTAGGAAAAGAAAGTCAGGGTATTAAAAGGTTTGAAAGTCCTAAGCCTCACTCTGACACTAGAGGTTCGGGGCGTTTTCTGCAATGGCCACTATCTTGCCTGCATCCCATGCTGATAAAATTCAATGGATTAATGATAATCCAGTATGGGTTGATCAGTGGTCTTTATCTAAGGAAAAAACAGAAGCCGCCTTTTTGCTAGTGCAGGAGAAACTAAAGGCAGGACATTTAAAAGAATCTCAGTCACCATGGAATACACCCATATTTGTTATCAAGAAAAAAATCTGGTAAATGGAGACTTACTGAAAGGATGAGGGTTGTAGGCTGGGAATCCCCTGTGCCTAAGTCTTGGAGACCTTTGAAAACATAATCCTGGCCCCATAACAGGAAGTATGTATGTGACCCTGGCCCCATAACAGGAAATGGGTAACAGGACACGCCAGCGTGACCCTGTGCATGGCCACCACGTAAGCGGAAATGACCTAACTAGTTTATCCGGCTTCTATAAGAAAATGATTGGTTCTCAGAGAGTGCGGGCTTGGATAATTTAAACTGATTTGCTTAGAAGCTATGAAGTGGTTTGTGTTGGGCGGGTTCTGTTATAAGCCTATAAAAGCTGCCCCGATTCTGCACTCTTTGTTCAGTCTCCTACCCCATGTGGGGAATAGCTGTAACCCCAGAGCTCTGGAATAAAAATCCTCCTGCGGTTGCATCAAGACTATTTCTCATGAGTGATTGGGGTGATGCCTTCCAAGGCGTGGGGCGCTGGGGTGCCCCCATTTTGATTCTGCACTCGTTGTTCACAGTCTCCTACCCTGCTTGGGGAATGGCTGTGACCCCAGAGCCCTGGAATAAAAATCCTCCTGCGGTTGCATCAAGACTGTTTCTCGTGAGTGATTGGGGTGACACCTTCCAAGGCATGGGGTGCTCGGGTGCCCCTGTTTTTCTTTCGGGTCTTACATTACAAGATCTAAGAAAGGCTAATGAAACCATGGTGCCCATGGGAACTTTACAACCTGGGCTTCCATCCCCAGTGGCTATTCCTAGAGGATATTATAAAATAGTGGTGGATTTGAAAGATTGTTTCTTTATTATTCCTTTACACCCTGAGGATTGCGAAAGATTTGCTTTCAGTGTTCCTTCTATTAACTTCATGGAACCTATGAATAGATAACAATGGACAGTTCTTCCTCAGGGCATGGCAAACAGTCCTACCTTATGTCAAAAGTTTGTGGCACAGGCCATTCAGCCTGTAAGACAGCAATGGCCAGAGATCTACTTGGTTAATTACACAGATGATATTTTGATGGTGGGAAAAAATCCTCAGGATTTGCTTTTGTGTTATAAAGATTTGCAACAGGCTCTAGCCGATAGAGGATTACAGATAGCTCCAGAGAAAGTACAAACCCAGGATCCTTACAATTATCTGGGTTTCAAACTTACAGATCAAGCCGTTTTCTCCCAGAAGATAATTATTTGCAGGGACAATTTGAAAACTTTAAATGATTTTCAAAGGTTGCTAGGTGATATTAATTGGCTTCGCCCCTATTTAAAGCTTACTACAGGAGAATTACGACCTTTATTTGATATTTTAAAAGGAGATGCTAATCCTACTTCCCCAAGGTCCTTAACCCCAGAAGAGTTTTTGGCGTTACAGCAAGTGGAGAAAGCTATTGAGAACCAATTTGTTACCTATATAGATTACTCTTTACCCTTACATCTGTTGATTTTTAATATGGCTCATTCGCCCACAGGATTATTATGGCAAAAGGCTCCTCTTATGTGGATTCATTTGAGGATGTCTCCTAAACGTAATATCCTGCCATATTATGAGGCAGTAGCTCAGATAATTGTGCTTGGAAGGAAGCAGGCATTAACTTATTTTGGTAAAGAACCAGATATCATTATTCAGCCCTTTAACGTAGATCAAGATGCCTGGCTGAAGCAGCATGGCAGATTGGTTGCTTGCTCAAATAGGATTTGAAGGAACTATAGATAACCATTATCCTCAAGATAAGTTAACACAGTTTTTAAAAATGCATGAGGTTGTATTTCCTAAAATGACATCTTTACAGGACTGCATAATGCTCTTTTGATTTTCATGGATGACTCCTCCACAGGAACTGGATATTTCATCAGTAGTCAACAGGTGGTTATAGAAACACCTGGGCTCTCAGCCCAGTTAGCAGAGCTGACTACAGTATTGTTTTTCGGTTTTTTTTGTTTTTTTTTTTTGTTTTTTTGTTTTTTTTTGTTTTTTGGTTTTTTCGAGACAGGGTTTCTCTGTGTAGTCCTGGCTGTCCTGGAACTCACTCTGTAGACCAGGCTGGCCTCGAACTCAGAAATCCGCCTGCCTCTGCCTCCCAAGTGCTGGGATTACAGGCGTGCGCCACCACGGCCCGGCTTTACAGTATTGTTTTTCAATCTGTAAATAGTTCTTTTAATCTTTTTACGGACAGTTTGTATGTTGCAGAATCTGTCCCCTTATTAGTAACCTGTGGCACATTTAATTTTAATATGCCATCAAGATCTTTGTTTTCACAAATTGCAAAATATCAATCTTGCTACAAGAAATCCCTTTTATATTGGCCATATACGAGCTCACTCCGATCTTCCTGGACCCTTGGCTTGAGGTAATGATTGCATTGATAAGGCTCTAATAGGAGAAACTTTAATTTCAGATCCTGTTGAATTGGCCAAGAGTGATCATAATAAGTTTCATCTTTCAAGCCATACCTTAAGGCTCAGACATAAGATCACTAAGGAGCAAGCAAGAACGATTGTGAAACAGTGTAACTGCCTTACATTATCGCCAGTTCCCCATTTAGGGGTTAATCCACGAGGCCTTATGCCCAATCATATCTGGCAAATGGATATAGCTCACTATGCAGAATTTGGAAAATTAAAATATATACATGTTTGCATTGATACTTGTTCAGGATTCCTTTTTGCTTCTCTACATAAAGGAGAAGCCTCTAGAAATGTCATTGATCATTGTTTAAAAGCACTTAATACGCTGGGCGTGGTGGCGCACGCCTTTAATCCCAGCACTTGGGAGGCAGAGGCAGGTGGATTTCTGAGTTCGAGGCCAGCCTGGTCTACAGAGTGAGTTCCAGGACAGCCAGAGCTACACAGAGAAACCCTGTCTCGAAAAACCAAAAAAAAAAAAAAAAAAAAAAAAAAAAAAAAAAAAAAAGCACTTAATACTATGGGATTGCCTAAAGTCATTAAGTCGGACAATGGACCAGCTTACACTGGCAATAACTTTATCTCATTTTGTGAAGAATTTGGTATTGAACATAAAACTGGCATTCCTTATAACCACAGGGACAAGGAATTGTTGAACGTGCACAACGCACTCTTAAAAATTGGCTTTTAAAAACAAAAAATGGAAAATTATGCCCTCCAAGATCACCAAAGGCACATCTTGCCTTTGTCTTGTTTGTTTTGGATTTTTTGCAAACTGATGCTAAAAGTCAGTCTGCAGCAGATCGCCATTGGCAACCAGTCACTTCCAATTCTCATGCCATGGTTAAGTGGTGGGACCCTTAACAATACATGGAATGGTTCAGACGCTGTTTTAATTTGGGGAAGAGATTCTGTTTGTGTTTTTTCACAAAAAAGAGGGTGGAGCCCGATGGCTGCCAGAAAGATTGGTTTGTCAGCTGGACACAGATCCTGCATCTTCTAGTAAGTATGATTCCAATTACTGAAAGATGGCTAGAAATCTTATTAGCCAGCTTGTCTGGTGGGGAAAAAGGGGGGGGTCCTCAATTGTTGACTTCCCTTACACTGGGAAGGAAGGCCTTGTGTGTTTTAGTTGCTAATTTGCAATGGAATTGGATACCTCCAGAAAATACACTGGGAAGAAAGGCCTTGTGTCTTTTAAGTTGCTAATTTGTAACTGAATTGGATACCTCCAGGACATTCACAGACAAGTTAATCCTGTTCCACCTTTAACTCTTGACCTCCTTTGTTATAGCAGACTGGCTTGTCTTCACCCAGGCTCACCTGGATTAAAAAATCGAATGTCTTCAACAGACACTGGCAGACCCCCTGGCTTCAAACTTATACAAGTGGATCTCCAAAAAGGGAGCCACATAGAACTCAGAGCTATGTGTGTTTGCTAATTAAGCAAGCATGGGCACCCATGAGAGGTGTGAGGCAAAGCACCGCATGGGGAAGTGAATTTCTGCCTCTGAGTCCCCAGAAAGTACACCTAATTGCATAAGGGTTGACATCGAGAGGCTGTCCTTAAAATAATAAGGAAGCCTCCCCAAAAGGCGTCATACAATATTTAAGAGGAATTACGGTCAATTCTTTCCCTCCCTGGTGAATACCCACCGTCTTTAGATGGATATGTTTATCCACTTGTTTTCTACCTCCTCAATTTCAAATTAATGAAAAGGGAGGAAATGTACAGAGCCATATAGGGATATCTTGTCATGTGGTAGGAACTTGAACCTAGGGTGGAGTGCTCAGAATGAATGTGAAGTTCCACCAGGCCTGCAAATTCCTGAATTAAGCAGGTGTCCCGCCCAGGCGCCTGTGCAGTGGAGTCAATGCCCAGCGAACAGCGGGACCAGTTCCTGAAACTCAGCCTGGAGCCTGGGAGGTGGGGTTCACCAAAGCTGTTATATTGCGTGACCTCCATTAAACTTGGAGCCTCAATTGGAAAACTTCGTCCTGGCCTTCATTCCTTCTCAACGCCTCCCCATCCATCCCTCTGCTTCCCTTCCAGGACCTGAAAGAAAGAATAAAAGAAGTTAAAAATTTCTCAGGGCCCAGGACTAAAAGAAACAAACAGTCCTGGGAAAGGATAAGGACAATACAAATCCAGGATGCACCCGGACATGCTGTTAAGGCATCCCAGGCCATAAAGATAAGGGATATGTCTGGACTATCTCCGCTGAGCCTCAAACCATCCGGACAGGCTGGCATCACCCAGTCTGACTCCAAAAGATAAGCTGCCCTCCTGCATTTCGGATGTACCGGTCCCACGTATTGCCTGCTGATGTAATTGCCCACCAAGAATCTGCCTGTAACCGTCTGAACTAACCTATCATGTGTAACCATGTCAACCTCCCTAACTTTTTCTATAAAAACCTTCGATATTTGAGCCTCGGGGTCAACTCCTCTGCCCCTGCGTGGGTAAGTGTTGGCCCAGAGCTCCGTTTATTAAAGCTACCTCATGCGTTTGCAACAAACCGGTCTCTTGTGTCTCCTGGGGCGTGCAATCTTGAGGTTTGGTTAAGGCCTTCATAGTTTGGGGGTCTTACAGACCCAGTTCAGAGTAGCTGCTGGCAGCTACAAGTCAAAGTTATCTTTCTTCCCTGAAGCCAAGGAATACTTGATACTGAACAAGATTCCTTAATCACTTTGGTCAGGCATGATGGGGTACACCTTTAATCCCACCACTCAGGAGGCTGAGGTGGATGGATCACTGTGACTTCCAAACTAGTGTGGTCTACACAGTTCCAGACCAGTCAAGAACTGAGACACAGGCCGGGTGGTGGTGGTGCACGCCTTTAATCCCAGCACTTGGGAGGCAGAGGAAGGCGGATTTCTGAGTCCGAGGCCAGCCAGGTCTACGGAGTGAGTTCCAGGACAGCCAGAGCTACACAACTGAGACATGGGGCTGGAGAGATGGCTCAGTGGTTAAGAGCACCGACTGCTCTTCCAGAGGTCCTGAGTTCAAATCCCAGCAACCATATGGTGGCTCCCAAGCATCTGCAATGGGATCTGAGGCCCATCTTCTGGAGTGTCTGAAGACAGCTACAGTGTACTCATTTAAATAATAAAAAATACATTAAAAAAAAAAAACTGAGCCGGGCAGTGGTGGCTCAGGCCTTTAATCCCAGCACTTGGGAGGCAGAGGCAGGCGAATTTCTAATTCAAAGACAGCCTGGTCTACAGAGTGAGTTCCAGGACAGCCAGGACTACACAGAGAGACCCTGTCACGGAAAAAAAAAGAGAGAGAGAGACACACACACCTCTCAACCCCCACTATCAAAAAACAAACAATAACCGCCCTAATAATTTCATTTCGAATCAGTATTGTTTTCATTAAGCTCATTTATGAGAGTCATTAGTAGGCCGCTGAAATGTTTTTAGACATATCCTACAGCGTCTATAGAACACAGGTTTTGCACTACTGTGTATATTATTTAAAAGAATTTAAGTCTGTGTGAAGTGACAAGGGCACTCCTGTGTTTAATGAAACACTGCTTGCTCGCCAGAGCCAAGAAGCGTGATCAACCTAATCAATGTTCCTCAAGTGATCGGTGGATAAAGAAAACTGGGTAAGCTAAGGCGCCTTTCAGTAGGTCTTAGCACAAAACACCCAATGGAAATACAGAACGCGACAGACAGGCCCTTTCTCAAGGGCTGGACAAGCGCCCGGTGAACTGGCTAGTCGGTCGCTTAATAAGACGGGCGTGAAAATGTTAACTCGCGCTTTCTCGGACGTGGGAATCCGGGGAAGGCCAACCCAGCGAGCGACCTTCCCGGCGCCTTGCGATCAGTCCTGCGCTCTCGCACCCCGGGCACCCACCCTTCTCGTCCAGCGCAACCCTGCCCGCGCTCGGTCGGACGCGGAGTCCGCGCCGCGCGCCACCCCTGCGCCCCAGGCCGGCCGAGGCTGCGCGGCTCCTCACCGATCGTGTCCACGCGGTGTGTGAGGAGCAGAGTCCGCGAGCCACAGCGAGCCGCGGCGGCGGCCGCCTCGGTCCCCGCGTGCCCTCCTCCGATCACCACCACGTCAAAGTGCGGGCCGCAGGGCGCCGCACTGTCGCTGCGGAGGCGACGCAAAGGCAGCCGTCTGCCGAGGGACGCTGCGGCCCAGCGGCCACAGTCTCGGAGAAGGAACATGCCGAGGGAAGCTAGAGACGCCCGAAACTGTCAGGCGAGTAGAAGCCGGCCGGGCGCCGCCATCTTGCCCGCTTCAGAGCGCAGTGCGCCTGCGTCCAGGGACGCCTTTGATTGGCGCTTTGGAGCGATGAGCCCGTGTGCCCGCGGGCAAGTGCGCAGGGTGCGCGTCCTTTCTAGGGGACATAAGGCGTAGCAGGGGATTCCATTTTTGAGGTTGAGGTTAGGTTTTTCAGGTGCACTAGTCTTTATCGCCAGGTTTCCAACTATGAAAAAAAAAATATAATCAGTTCGCTTTAAAATCTAATGAGAGGTTCAACGACTAAGGCAATCCGGTTTGAATCCTCATGTTTAAATCCATCGGGGTCTACATGGCAATATCACATCTCCAAATCAAACCTCCTATATTTTTATACAGCTTAAACAGTTTTTAGACATTTATTTTATGTAGATGCTTGTTTTGCCTATGCACGTGTGTCGTGAGTTTGTGTGTGTGTGTGTGTGTGTGTGTGTGTGTGTAGGGGGTGGGGGAGGGGCGCCACTACCTAGCCTGTTCCTGCAAAACTCAGAAGAGGGCTCCAGATTTTCTGGAACAATAAAGGATTGTGAGCTGCTATGTGGGTGCTGAGAATCAAACACAAGCAGGTTCTCTTCAAAGAGCAAGAGCTCTTGGTCACTGAGCCATCTCTCCGGTTCCTATTTATACACAATTTAAACATTATATATACACAAGACACAAAGAATTAAGAGAATGTGCAACTCCTACCAAGTCCTCCATCCCAACGTTAAAAGAATGCCAGCCTTTTGTGGCTAGTAACTATTTTTATATGCATGTACAGTTTCCTCTGAATTGAAATATTCCTTCTGGGCTGGAGAGATGGCTCAGTGGTTAAGAGCACTGATTGCTCTTCCTAAGGACCTGAGTTCAAATCCCAGTAACCACATGGTGGCTCACAACCATCTGTAAGGAGATCTGATGCCCTCTTCTGGAGTGTCTGAAGACAACTACAGTGTACTCACATATAATAAATAAAAAAATTTAAAAAAAAAAGAAATATTCCTTCCTAGAGGAGGCAGTCTCATAAAAGTCCAGAAGTGAACAAAATTTACCGGTTCAGTCCAAGGAAGATTTATAAATTGCCAGGCCCACCCCTTCCCTAGGCTATACAAGCAGGGCCATTACTAGGGGGAAGACTCCAGGACCATCAGAAGTGCAAGTCGTTCAAGGGCTCCAGTGATTCAGTTCTTGTGAGTTGTCATCCATACTGGCCTGGGGTTTTCTGTGATGCAGTCTCTGAGTCATCCACACTCACACTCCTGTAAATACCTCCAATAAACTCACTGTTTCACTAAATTAGACTTGAGTGGAATTGTTTTCATTGGCTTGTTCTTGGTGCCCTCAGGTAAACATACATTTGTTCACATTTTCGCAGGAGGGAGAAAAAAATTACACAGCATATGAATGCTATTAGTTTGTATATAGATTGTGTGGAAGCTGGGTACTTGTGGCACATGCCTGTAATCCCAGCACTTGGGAGGCAGAGGCAGGCAGATTTGAGTTCGAGGCCAGCCTGGTCTACAGAATGATTTGCAGGACAGCCAGAGCTATACAGAGAAACCTTGTCTCAGGGAAAAAACAAACAAACAAAAACAAACAAACAAAAAGAGTATGTGATTATAATATCTTTCACTTTATTCCTCTCCACTTGAGAGAGAGAGAGAGAGAGAGAGAGAGAAGAGAGAAAAGAAATTTAGCCAGGCAGTGGTGGTGCACGCCTGTAA
Source organism: Apodemus agrarius (assembly GCA_964023405.1). Classification (NCBI taxonomy): domain Eukaryota; kingdom Metazoa; phylum Chordata; class Mammalia; order Rodentia; family Muridae; genus Apodemus; species Apodemus agrarius. Next base: position 81,744,325 of record OZ030012.1, on the reverse strand, counting down.
TCCCAGCACTTGGGAGGCAGAGGCAGGTGGATTTCTGAGTTCGAGGCCAGCCTGGTCTACTAAGTGAGTTTCAGGACAGCCAGGACTACACAGAGAAACCTTGTCTAGAACCGCCCCCCCCCCCAAAAAAAAACCAAACCATGAGCAATGAAGTTGGTTTAAATGTGATGTGATGTCTCACAAACACTGGACATTTTTCAAGTATCATCGAATATTTACTCGCAGTTCTCTCCCAACCCCTCCTTGTTCTGTTCTTGTCCTCTCAGCCTGGAATTGATATATAGACCAGGCTGGTCTTGAACTCATAAACATCTGCCTCCAAAGTGGAGGAACCAAAGTAGTTTGCCTTTTATTTTCTTCCTCTAACAGTTTTTCAAAGTGTTTATATTAGAGTTATGGCCTACCCTAGCTAAAATATACTACTTTTTAATATCTTGAGTCAATAGCTTAAACCATTGATTAAAGAATCTTAGACTCAGCCGGGCGGTGGTGGCGCATGCCAGTAATCCCAGTACTCAGGAGGGAGAGGCAGGGGTAGAGGGGCAGAGGGGCAGAGGGGCAGAGGGGCAGAGGGGCAGAGGGGCAGAGGGGCAGAGAGGCAGAGAGGCAGAGGCAGAGGCAGAAGCTGGTGGATCTCTGAGTTCATAGCCTGATCTACAGAGTGAGTTCCAGGACAATCAGGGCCACACAAGAAACCCTGTATCACAACCTGCCCCCTCCCGAAAGAATCATAAACTTAATTGAAACGCACCTGTGAGAAACCTTTTCACTTACATTTGAAGACTAGGCATTAATCTGTTCACATGATATGTATTTGGTGCAGAATCTTCCCTTTTCAAGGAAGACATTACTTATAGATCCAGAACCAGAATGTTCAGTTGTAGCTTAAGGACAGATCATAAAGACAAGAGGAACTGAGTTTCTAGCGTAGAAGTCTACAAAACCCTTCTGCGGGATGTAGTCTGTTACTCTTGTATCAGCCTCCCCAGGATGGACCTGAGATTCACTGTTTGTTTGAGACAAGTTCTCACACTCTTACCCAGGCTCAAAGGTACTCTGTACTTCTGGGCTCAAAGATGCTCCGCCTAAGCCTCCAGAGCAGCTGGAACTGTGGACCTATGCTACCACAGAGTAACTAGATGGAGTCACAATTAAAAGAGTTGCACTTACAGTTACAATCACAGTGTGGTTGTTGTAGTTAACTTTGCTTCTTTCAATATACTTGTTCCTATTCCATTCTCTCCGATGCTCATGCCTATTTCTTACCCTCTACCCTCTTGTACTGTTTTCTTCTTTCTTCTTTCTAATTCTTCCTCCTCCTCCTCATCGTCCTCTTCCTCCTTTTACTCCTCCTCCTCCTGTTTCTTTTCTCAAGATAGGGTTTCTCTGTGTAGCCCTGGCTGTCCTAGAACTAGTTGTGCAGACCTCCAACTCACTGCCTGCCTCTGCCTCCCCAGTGCTGAGACTTCTGCAAAGGAGGAAGTGTTTCCCTCCCCAGGCATGCCTACCTGCCATTCAAAAGGGAATGCTCAGAAGACAGGTTCCCATTTTGGGGACTCATGTACAGGCATTGATGGGAAGAAGGGAAGAGAGTTGTAAGGGCAATAGGATGGCAGCAGACTGATCAGTGTCTTTTAATCCAGGCTACATGTATCCCATAGTGTATGACACATGCACACACACACACACACACACACACTTTCCCAAAAGTTACACATAGCAGCAATTTGTGAGCTTTATTTTAAGGGGCACACAGGATTACTTAATAAGGAGTGGAATCACACATTCTGATGTTAGCTAAAGACTGAGTGGTGTTCTGAGCCGTGAAAATCGTCAGAAGGGAGGTTTTATGGTTTTATTAGCCAAAGGCAGTGGAATGCAAAGTGAGTTCCGCCCAGAACGACTTTCAAAGAAGCAGCCACTGTTGACAAGATCGACTTTAGAAACTGCTTTCTGAAAGTCTGCATCGAAGGGCTATGGATGAGCAGCCGCCAAATCAGTAGATTAGCTTACACCGCGCTGCTCATGGAACTCGCACAGGCGCCTCGAATATGTTAAGATTCTTTGTGCTTTTTAGAAAGAGAAGTTGAAATACTAATTCCAAGCAGTTAGTCTAATTTGTACAGGTTCAGTGAATTTCTATTTCTCATTAACAAGAACAGTAACTTTTTATTTAAAGTTTCCATTAAAAAGTCTATATCAATTACAATTGTAGGACAGACAGTAGTGTCCTGAAATACATCTTGCTGCTTGGTCGGCAAATCTGGCCATGTCAGTGTTTTCCCCCCGTCTGTGCAGTAAAGAAGAAGTTTCCCAGCCAGTGGCCCAGTGGGTGGTTTCCCAGCCAGTGGCTCAGCCGGTCCCCACCGGTGAAAAAGTTCGCGCCTGTTGGACCGCCTCTTCCTGGCGCTGACCTCACGTGTGCTCCTGCGCCTGCTCGCGGCGGATACACAGGCTTCGTTCCCGCCAGATTTTTAAGTTTCGTTTCCAGCGGTCACTGAGAGTTCCCCTTCCCGCGGCCTTTCTCCGAAGTCGATTTCTTCTTTCCGGAATCCAAGAGCGGCAGATATGGAAGATCAGCGTAGAAGGACAACGGCGCCGCGCGCTAAGAAGCCGTCCGCGAAGCGCGCCCCGGCGCAGCCCAGAGGGACCCGGGCCACCCAGTCCCAGGCGGGAAGCCGCGGCCTGCAAAGGGGGGCGCGATCGCGGCGGGCGGAACCTGACGGCGACACCACGGAGACGCCACGCGCCCCAGCGCCACGAGCGCGTACGGGAAGGGCCACTGTGCGCACCGAGGATGCACAGCCCTCGGCCACGGACGGGGCAGGAGCTTCGGAGCCGCAAGCCATCCTCCAACCCCAGCCGCAGCCGCCCGGGGACCCCGAGGAGCCGGACGTCGTAAGGGGACCCAGCCACAGAAGGGGCGCCCGCTCCACCGGGCGGCCCAGAGCGCCGCGAGCGTCCAGGAAGGAGCCGGACAAGCTAAAGAAGGTGGTGGAAAAATTGAGATTGAAACGGGGGGAAATCTCGAAGGCGGCCGAGACGGTGAATAATGTCGTGGGTCAACTGCTGAGCAGAATGAAGGAACGGGAATCGGAGTTCAAAGGCGTGGATCAGCTGAACACTGGCAGCTACTATGAACGCGTGAAGGTGAGAGGCCAAGACCTGCTTGCTGGAGGGGCTCCGGCCTCATTCCTCACCTCCCTCCTCAGCAGTTTGGGGGTTCCCACACTCTAAGGCTCCTTTGTGGTCTGTGACAGAGAGCCTTTTTTTTTTTTTTCCTTTAATTCATCCAGTTAGCCCACAGCAACCGATATTGATAGCTAGTGAGTATGTCTTACCCCTCTGCTTGGAGGAATTCTGGATAGGAGACTTTAAAGCAGTCCCAGTGGGCCGCACCCAGCGTGGATGATGACTGCCATGGCCGAATGGATGGAGTCACCCTTCTCAATCCTTCCCCACCCATATCCTCTGGATTGACTCTAGCCCATCCCAGAGACCCCGGCACCGCTTGCAATTAGGTAGAATTGTACACAACTAGTTGGGAGAGGTGGCTGGGTACTCAAGTGAGGGACCCGTGACATTGTCGCACCTCCATTCAGAGAACGTCATTTAACATGCCTAGCTCTAATGCTCTTTGGCCCAGCTGAATTCCTGAAGACGGTGGCGTTAGCTATTCTCCGCTGGTGAAATGAACCAATTCAAGCCAAATTAAAGTATATTAAGGCAGGTTTATTGGAAAACTGTTCGTGAGCAGGTTCACCCGTCCTAAGGAACAGAGGCCAGGGAAGTCACCATGGGGAGGGAGACAAAGGAGAGAGGGAAGAGAAAGACAGAGCAGGGAGAGAAAAACTTGGAGAGAGGCGGAGAGAGGGAGGGAGAGGGAGGGAGAGGGAGACAGCACAAAATGTCCACCTAATATAGGGAAGAGCTTCTGCAGGGGGGAAAGCCCAGCCCTTTGGCTGGAAAGTTCAGGGCAGAGGGTGGATATGCCAGCCATGCCCTGTAACAGGTAGGGACTGAGGGATGCTGGGAGAACCTGGAGGCCAGGTCAGCCTTGGTTAAATATGCACCTGGATCTGAATCCTGACCCCTCAGCCTTCCTGCTGACATTGGGGCGCCATTATTGGGGAAGGGGTCCAAATCTGGAATGTAGGCCTAGTTTGGGAAGGGCAGGCTGTTTTACTTGCTGTCTGGGTTGTGGGACTATCTGGAGCTAGCCACTTTTGGAGCTGCCCTGGATTCAGGATGCTGTAATAGATATGTTAGGGGCAGAAGCTAAATTTAAGGAGTTTAGGGAGAAAATTTTTTTTTCTTGGGTGTACACTTGAAACTTTTAGGCCCGTGGTTTTGGTAGTTGGGGGTGGGGCTCCCAAGACCAGGGAAAGGGGAATATATCCCCCCACCTCCTGCCTGCCTCAGGAACAGAGAGGTGGGGAGTCAAACAGGCTAGAGCCAGTTTGTCCTGTGAGAAGTGGGTTCAGGTCGATGCCCTGAAGCTTATAAGTATCTTTTTAAGTTTACATAATGAGATACATTTTAGATGTGTTAGTATTACCACTGTTTCACGTCAGAGCTCTGAACTTTGAAGTCTCACCACAACCTTAGCACAGCAACAGCGAGGGGAAGCGATCTGAAGCATTTTCCTTCCGCACATGTCCCTTAACTCACTTTCTTACCATTCAAGGTTTTCATGACTTCCAACCTTCATAACTTAAATTACTCAAAACACCTTCCTAGATCCTCACACACTCTTTTAGAAGCTTTCCTATCCCGAGACCTCCCATAAACTGAAAACCATTTTCCTGTTCAAAGTCGCCGTGAGACCTGGTGGGAAGGGTCACTGTAAAGTGAGATCCTTCAGATAAAGAAATAGTAAAGTTATTTCTTTCACTAGTCTAGTCTTCAAAGCCCTTGGAGTCCTGAGAAGGATACATTTGAAGTAAGTAAGCAGGAAGTCTAATCCGAATGGCCTATATATCAATGGAAACAACAGAGACTAAAGTCCACTCCAAAACAATTGTCCCGGGCTCAGTGGTCTCGCGGCACCTCGTGCCTTTGGTCATTTGGTCCAGAATATGAGAAGCTCTTTCTGTGGAGGAGTAAGATGGGAGAAACCCACTGCACCTTGTCTCAGGCAACAGGAGACCATTAACGCTCTGGTGTCCTGTTTGATCACAGTTCAGGCTGGGCTCTAGTCTGAGCAAGGCAGTGTGGCCGTCCTTTTCAGTGTTAGTGTACGACAATCCAGGAGTAGGAGGCTGTTGTCATGGTGAGTTTAAGCATTTTAAACGCCATACCCAGCAGGTCTCTGGAGAGTCTGAGGACCATCTGTCTATCGAAAGCGTATTTGAGCACACAGGCTTTGCTTGCTTCTAGTTCCCCGTCCTAGGTTTAATCTTGAAAACATGTTCAGGTGGGTAAATAAGGTTTGAGGGCTAGTGCCAGCCGAGCGGATCCGAGTTAAACAATCCTCGTCTGTTTTTAGTTACCTGCTCAAAACTGTATTGGTAATCTTAAAATAAGATACTGTTTTAAGAGCAAAGACATAGAGCATAACCATAATTTTCAGAAGACAAAAACTACGTTCTAACAAGTGTAAAAAATGATGTAAGGTTTCCAAAATTAATACCAAGTGGATTGCTATTATGTTACACGGTTTGGCTGTCAGGTAGGGACTGGGGGATGCTGGGAGAACCTGGTGGCCAGGGACACTTTGGTATGTTAAATATGCACCTCAGCTGATTGTCCTGGGTCTCAATCTCAATAGCTGGCAGTGTGCCTCAGAGGCTAATCCTGTACCTCACTGGTGAAAATTGTAAGACATAAATGAAAATGTAGTGGTTTCATTCAAATGATGTGGTAACTCATCCCAGCAGGGAGGCAGAGGCAGGTGAGTCTTTGTAAGCTTGAGGCTTCCTCTAATAGAGAGAGTCCCAGGACAGCTAGGGCTCTGTAGAGATGCTGTCTCAAACTAAAACAAATAAACAAAAGAATGAACCACAGGAACTTGCAATATGAATAGATTATAAAAACAAACTAGTGCATATAGCCACTGCATTACTTCAAGCAAAAGAAACAGAATGAGAAAGATCAGCAAGGGAGCAAAAAACTATTATGCACAGATGACATAATTATGTATAAGCTATTAAAATGACCAGTGAGGCTGGGCGGTGGTGGCGCACGCCTTTAATCCCAGAACTTGGGAGGCAGAGGCAGGCAGATTTCTGAGTTTGAGGCCAGCCTGGTCTACAAAGTGAGTTCCAGGACAGCCAGGGCTACACAGAGAAACCCTGTCTCAAAAAAAAAAAAAAAAAAAAAAAAAAGCCAGTGAGCTAGCAAGAGTACTAGACACAAAACCCATAAACAAAAACCAACTATTTAAAACGCTAGCAAGACAATGCAAATGAGGTACAGATGGAGTACAAGGCAAGCAGAGGGAAGAGAGGTGGCTTAGAGGTGAAGGGCACTGGCTACTCTTCCAGAGGACCAGGGTTCAGTTCCCAGCTACCACCTGGGAGTTCAAAACCATCTGTGACTCCTGTTCTGGGGATCTGACACTTCCTTCTGGTCTACACAGGCACTAGGCCCATACATAGTGCAAAGACATACATGTAGGCAAAACACTCAATATGAATAAGATAAATAACTAACGTTTAAAAGCACAAGTCAAACTAATGAATGCTGCATGATATTTTTATTTACTTTATTCTACTTTGCTATTGTATTTATTTATTTATTTTTAAAGATTTATTTATTAAATGTAAATACACTGCAGCTGTCTTCAGACACCCCAGGAGAGGGCGTCAGATCTCATTACAAATTGTTGTGAGCCACCATGTAGTTCCTGGGATTTGAACTCAGGACCTCTGGAAGAGCAGTCAGTGCTTTTAACCACTGAGCCATCTCTCCAGCCCTATTTTATTTTATCTTTATTTTTATTTTTATTTTTTTTAATTTTATGACAGCATCTCAAGTGTCCCAGGCTGGCCTCTAACTCACTGCATAGCCAAGGATGATCCTCCTGACTCTACCTCTCTAGAGCTGGTCTTATGCCGTCATCCTAACCAGTTTATACAGCTCTGGGCATTGAACCCAGGGCCTCATTCATGCTAAGCAAAATCGTTTACTAACTGAGCCCTCTGTGGTATTTAACATAGGAAAAGTATTTATTGTGATTGCCATGATTATTGTTGAAAATGTACAAAAGGATTTTTATTGTTTTGTTTTTAGACAGGATTTTACTGTGTAGCCCAGCCTGGCTCCTCAACCTCCTGATTCTCTCACCTCGGTTTTCCAAGGGCTGGGATTACAGGTGACTGTTACTGTGTCAGCCTCAAACCCATTCCTGTGACCACTGTGGCAGGAATGTGTGCTTTGTGATAGAAAAGGTAACATCACAAGGTTTTTAATCTTACTAAAAGAATGAAAATGTTGGTCTTTGTTTTTATGGGATAGAGTCTCAGTATGAAGCCACAGGTGACTGGATTCACTAAGCAGGCCAGGCTGCCCCCAACTCAAAGAGCTCTGCCTGTTTCTATCTCCAGAATGCTGGAATTAACCCATTCCTGGGATTTTGATATACAAATTATATATATATATATATATATATATATATATATATATATATACATATATACATATATATAAATTTCTTTTTTTCCCCTGTGCTGGAACAGTATACCAAAGAAGCAGTCTAAGACTAGAGTTCTTTTTGTGGAAAATTTTTAGTTTATTTTAAAAACATTTACTTACATGTTATTTATGTCTATGTATGAGTTTATTGGCACCCTATGTGCAGGAAGCTGCATGCAGGCCAGAAGAGGATGTCATGTTACCTGGCACTTTAGTTACAGGTGGCTGTGAGCTGCCGGATGGGGTGCTGGGAACCAAATTTGAGTTTAAGCATAGCCTGGGCTATGTGATGCATTCCAGGCCAGCCTGGGCTACATAGTAAGACCCTGTTTTAAAACAAACAAAACACACATGATTCCTTGGCTTAAAAAAAGAAAAATTGAGGGCATCTACAAGCTAAAACCAATAATGTGGTACATAGTAACGGAACTTCCTGTTCCCGGGTGTGGTCCTGTTCGGAAAGGAAGTGCCTACTGGGGGTCTTGCTTTTCACTGTAGAAAATTTTCACCCCTGTGAAAATTTCAAGGGGTGTTGGGGGAGGGAGTGATTGTTTGGAACTATTTCAATGTTATTTTTACTATTCCGTAGATTTCTGCTCCTAATGAATTTGATGTTATGTTTAAACTGGAAGTCCCCAGAATTGAGCTACAAGAATATCATGAAACTGGTGCTTTCTATCTTGTGAAGTTCAAAAGAATTCCAGGAGGAAATCCGCTGCGTCACTTTTTAGATGGGGAAGTATTATCAGCGACCAAGATGCTGTCAAAGTTTAGGGAAATCATTAAAGAAGAAGTTAAAGAAATCAAAGGTGAGGTTTGGGGGTTTGAATCTTGCAGGTCTGATGTTGCCTTACTGCTCGGATACACTCCTCTGCCCTTTTCCCCTGATGTCCCCCATATCTCTCCATCGCTCTCCCCAGTTTCTCTCTCCCCGTCTGTGGGCTCTCCCAGAAGTCTTTCCTTGGAGTCCCCTGCCCCTCCCAAAGCTTCCTGAGCTCACCACACTACTCATCCTGGAGCTGTCTCCACATGGGCATCTATGGCTCCTGCCATATGTCTACCATCCATCTATCTTTTTTTCTCTTTAAAAAAAGATTTATTTATTTATTTATTATATGTAAGTACCCTGTACTGTCTTCAGACACCCCAGAAGAAGGCATCAGATCTGATTATGGATTGTTGTGAGCTACCAAGTGGTTGCTGGGATTTGAACTCAGGAGCTTCAGAAGAGCAGATGGTGCTCTTAACCACTTAGCCATCTCACCAGCCCCCCATCTATCTTTTTTTTTTAATTTATTTTTATTTTTATTTTTATTTTTTTTTTATTTTTTGAGTCAGGGTTTCTCTTTGTAGCTCTGGCTGTCCTGGAACTCACTTCGTAGACCAGGCTGGCCTCGAACTCAGAGATCCACTTGCCTCTGCCTCCCAAGTGCTGGGCCCATCTATCTTTTGAAACAGGATCTTACTATGTAACTCTGGCTGACCTATGTTCTGGTTCCTATGTAGACCAGGCTGGCCTTGAACTGAACAGAAATCTGCCTGTCTCTGCCTCCCGAATGCTGCCATTAAATGACACACCAGCACCCTGAGCAAGCTCATGCTCCATTTCATTCTGGTCCAGTGTTTCCTCAACATCAACCGTTTTATAGGATGGACCTGGTGGGATCAGATCTAAAGCATCTACTTTCCCTCCTTAGCTCACAGGCTTAGTGCCCTTCCCAGTTCTGTTGACTTGAGACTATTGGTGTGGCTGTCTACTTAGAGATGAATATTATTACATTGCCCATGATGGCCCTGAAAAAATTTTGGGGGTGACACTAGGGGTTGAACTCACGATCTTGTGCAATGTTGGGCACGCACCACCACTATGTGAGCTTCTGTGATCGCTCTTGCTTCCACTGTTTCTCATGCTCACTGGCTCCATGCTGGGCTGTAGCTATTCTCGTCCCTGCCTCTATGTGGCAAATTTGCTGGCTTTTCTCCAAGGTACCATTCAAAATTCTAAATGAAAATGTGATTATAGCACTCCTGTAATGACAATTTTTGAATTTTGGGTTCTTTAAAAAACACAGAAATAAGAATGTTTTATTTTAGTCCCAGGTATGAGGATACGGGGCTGCTTGGGACTGTCCGAAGCAGCTGACTCTCATTTGCCTCGTGCTCTAGCAGAAGCATGGTTTGCCGGCTACAGATAGTTTCTGCAATTGTGTGAAGTTTGGAATTCTGGGAGCTTTTTAGAGGGCACATAAATGCTAGAGTCCCAGGGGAGTGGTTGTTGGTCAAGGGGGTTGGCTGTGCTAGTTGTGATCAAAGAAGAAACAAAAGGAAATTAGATTCAGGGATTTCTCCTCTCCTTTATTTCCTAATGAAAGGGGGTGAAATGGGGGGATAAAGGGGGAAAAAGGAGAACCCAGAAAGACCAGCTACACACTCCCAAACCCAAAGTCTTTAGGAGTGCTTTCACAGGTTCTAGATAGACTCTTGACAGCACCTCCAGATAGTAACTTGGTTACATGGTAAAGCATTGCTTCCTGGGGTGTAGTTCTGTATTGCAGCTAATGTTTATTAGGGCTTAGGGTATAGATTTTAAATTATGGTTCTGTTACTTTCTCATATTTCCAGAGAAAATGGATCAACTCTTTCTTTACTTCACTATGTGTAAACAGATATAGATGTCAGTGTGGAGAAGAAAAAACCAGGAAGCCCCGCTGTAACCCTTCTCATCAGGAACCCTCAAGAAATATCTGTGGATATAATTCTGGCTTTGGAATCAAAAGGCAGCTGGCCTATTAGTACCAAAGAAGGACTCCCTATTCAAGCCTGGCTTGGCACAAAAGTGAGGACCAGTCTAAGACGAGAGCCATTTTATCTTGTACCCAAGAATGCAAAAGATGGAAGTGGTTTTCAAGGTTTGTTCAATGCACAGATTAATGGGAAGGGTGTAAAAGGCTCAGTAGTGTCATATGCAGAGACAGTAAAAGATGGTCACAGAGTGTGCTGGCATTTCGAGAGCCATCAGGCTGAACAGACCACAACATGAGTGTGGCCAGCTCAGACTGAGAAATGAGTGACTGTCTCACTTGAGAAGGGCACAGGTAGAGGAGGGAGGGACGGGTTCAGTCACCTCAGCTCACCTCAAAATAACTCCCAAGCCACAGCAACAATACGGACTCCACTTTCAAATGTCTACAAGTGACTGCCTCTAACGTTTGTTTCTTTGTAAGTGAAGACAGTGCTGCCTTGGACCCAGTCCATGGTGGTTCTGAGTCTCGGGGCTCCCCCTTCACCAGCGGTGTGATCTTGTGCTAGTTTTGAAGCCTCGTGTGTAGTCGCTCATCTGTGCACATCAAAGCTCCTTGAAAGACTGTGGAGAAGTTAAGCCCTCAGAGAAGCAAAGGGTAACAAAATTAATGTGGCATGATATAATATGCCTGATAGTATATATACTAACTAAGGTGTGATCCTCGATAAGAACATTAAGCTTACATCTCTGAATTCCCCTTTTAAGCTTACTTCTGCTGTTTGATATTTACTTTAGTAATTACTTTGTCTATCTGTTCACTTTTTTTTTTTTTGAGACAGGGTTTCTCTGTGTAGCCCTGGCTGTCCTGGAACTCACTTTGTAGACTAGGCTGGCCTTGATCTCAGAAATCTGCCTGCCTCTGCCCCCCAAGTGCTGGGATCAAAGGTGTGCACCAGAACCGCCCAGCTTATCTGTTCACTTCTTTTGGTCTGTCTTTTTCTTAAACTTCTTCAGGATGACATTTTAGTATAGGATCTAGACTTAGATATCGTGTTGTTTACATGCGGCTGCTTTTAGTAAGACAGCTTTCTGTTTTTCTTCCCGGAATTAAGGACAGACATGGCGCCTCTCTTTCTCTCACACTGAGAAATACATTTTGAGTAATCATGGGACAGAAAAAACATGTTGTGAATCTTCTGGAGTAAAATGTTGCAGGTAATGTCCTTATTTATTATTCTGATTTTGCTGGCAAACTCCCTGTAGCCCATTGAATGCTTCCTTTTCAGTGTAGCTCAGGTGTGAGGATGATTATTCCTGCACGGGGTTGGAGAAGGGTGGTGTTGGGATGATTTTGGGTAGAGAGCAAGAGGGAAGGAGAGAGGGAGGAAGCCAGAGGAGGAAGATATATTCCTGGGATCTCCCTGTGTAGCCCAGGCTGGTCTTGAACTCCTTGTGATTTTCTAGCCTCTGCCTCCCAAGTGCTGGGATTATAGGCGCGTGCACACTACACCTGGATGATTGAGTATATTCTTCTCATAAAAGGTAAAGAGACCAAAGAATGACTCTTATTGGATAGTAGTGACTGCTAAGGAATGAACAGGAGTGTTGCTGTTCGGAACTTACTGGCCACACTTGAAATACACTTAAGTGGGTCATTTTCCTTATACATCATCAACAAGTGAGACTGACCCAAGTATGGTAGAACACACTTTATTCCCAGCACTTGAGAGGTAGTACAGAGTTAGGAGCTAGAGGCCAGCCCCTGCTACATGACAAGTTTATGGCCAACCTGAGCTAATGAGACCCTGTATTAAAAAAGAAAAAAAAAAAACAGACAGACAAGGTGGTGCACATCTTTAATTCTAGCACTTATACTTGGAAAACAGGAACATGTGGATCTCTTGTGTCCCAGGAAAGCCAGGGTTACATAGAAAGACCCTGTTTCAAAAGAGACAGTTCTAAGTAAAAATTAGTATTTTTTTTTTTATTTAACAGGAAAGAATGTTTAAAATTAATGAAATACCTTTTGGAACAGTTGAAAAAAGAGTTTAAAGAGCTGGATGCATTCTGTTCTTACCATGTGAAAACTGCCATCCTTCACCTGTGGACCCAGGACCCACAGGACAGTCAGTGGGACCTCAGGAACCTACACTCCTGCTTTGATAAGTTTTTGACATTCTTTCTTGAGTGCCTCAGGACAGAGAAACTGAACCATTATTTTATTCCAAAGTTCAATCTATTCTCTCAAGAACTAATTGACCAAAAAAGTAAAGAATTTCTGTCAAGGAAAATTGAGTATGAAAGAAACAATGGATTTCCAATTTTTGACAAGCTTTGAAACTATGTATTTTTGTTATATGTTATAATGTGTTTCTATGGGTGTTTCTATCAGAGGTTGATGCTCTGATGTCTTCTTCAATCATAGTCCACTTTTGGGTGTGGTGGGGAGAGTGGTGGTTTTAAGACATGGTTTCTCTGTGTTGTTCTGGCTGTCTTGTAACTCTCTCTGTAGACCAGACTGGTCTTGAACAAAGAGATCTGCCTGCCTCTGCCACTGGAATGCTGTGCCCCCTCAAGGTGGCACTCTTCACTTTTTTGAGAGAGGGTCTGTCTAAACCTGGAGCTCATGGAGGTGTCCAGGCTGATTAGCCAGTGAACTCCTAGGATCCAGCTGCCTCTGCGTCCCCAACCCTGGGAAGAAAGATGGACATCACCTATACAGCTTTTACATTGCTGCTGGAGGTCTGAACTCTAGTCCCTATGCTGGCAAAGCAAGTACTCTAGTGGCTGAGCCATCTTCCCAGCCTGAAATTGCCTTTTGAAATGAAATTGGGTTAAAGTGCGTTAAGGCCATTGTGGTGGTGTATGTCTGTAATTTCAGCACTTGAGAAGTTTTCTTAGTTAGGGTTTTACTGCTGTGAACAGACACCAGGATCAAGGCAGCTCTTATAAGGGACAGCACTTAATTGGGGCTGGTTTACAGGTTCAGAGGTTCAGTCTGTATCATCATAGCAGGAAGCATGGCAGTGTCCAGGAAGGCATGGCACTGGAGAAGTGGCTGAGAGTTCTACATCTTCATCCAAAGGAAGCCAGAAACAGACTGTCACCTCCACGGCTAGGAGGAGGGTCTCAAAAGCCCACATCTATAGTGATATACCTACTCCAACAAGGCCACACCTAATAGTGCCACACCGTGGGCCAAGCCTATTCAAACCACCACAGAAGTGGAGACAGAAAAATAGTCCAGTGCGATCCTTGGCTATATTTTTAATTCAAGAATAGCCTGGGGTACACAACCTGCTTAAAACAAAAGTACAAAGGGGCTAGAGAAGTGGTTCAATGGTTAACAGCACTTACTGCTCTTTCAGAGCACTTGGGTTGGTTCCCAGTATCCAATGGTAGGTAAACTGTAACTCCAGTTCCAGGGAATCTAGTTTAACCACTACGCAGACACACACACACACACACACACACACACACACACACTCATACTATTTTTTTTAAGAGCACAAAAAGAAAATGAAACTGTGATCTGATCCCATAATATGATATGTGTGCTGGTGCTTACTTATAATCCTGCCATTTTAGAAGCTGAGGTATTAGGATTACCATGAAGGTCTGCCTGGGCTACAGAATATGATCTTGTCTTAAAAAAGAAAAAAACAAAACAAAACAAACCCACCAAAAGCCAACAGCAGTCCCTATGAGTCCCTATGAATTTGGCCTGGGTCTGCTCACTTGTCCTGACTCAAAACGGTACATTTTCTTTTTCCTCTTTGGGATGGTCAGAACCTAAGGAGGATTTTTTGGGTATGTTGTGCTTCCTTACTCTTTCTCATGAAATTCCCCCCAGCTCCTTGACACATACCGTATGGCTGTTTGTCTATCAAACAGGTAATGTCCTCTCTGAATACAAAATAAGGATCCCCAAAATGTGATAATTCAGATGTTCACAGCACTGACTAAAATGAATTATTTAGTACTGTTTCTCCTAATTCACTCACATATAAAGAGTATAACAAAAATGACATACTAAAGATAAAAATGAAGACCTTGCCATATTAGAAAGGGAGGACAAATATAATCTTCCCCCAATGAGATGCATTAAGAACTTAATAAGTATCACTTCTCACCTAGTAGAATTGCAGAAGGTTATGAGATCGTATTAGGAATGGTTGATTCAGACTTTGTCCAAACAAAAGAAATGCACTGCCTGCTCCTCTGACCTGGGGCAGGAGGGAAGGTTACGTTCTCCATGAGCTCTACCTCGGACTTCATCATGTGTGCCTAAGCGTGTAATTTATTGGTATTTCTTTTCATTCTATATGTGTTTTTACAAAAGCAGTGGTACCTTACTCGAGACATGGGTGTGGGACAGAGCAGGACTCTCCTGCATCCAGGCAGCATTCCCCAGGGACAGCTGGTCTCATTAACTCTGAGAACTTTGTTGCCTGTGTTGTTGCAGGAGCCCTTTTCAGTGTTCTAGAGTTGTTTCCTGTGTAACAAATCATGCCTGCCATGTGTGTTTTTTCACTTTTTCTGTATCTTGCAATAAATAAGATTTAAATGTTCTAATGTAGTTGAATGCATCAGTCTTAAAGAGTTTGTGCCTTGTTCTTAACATCTACTGGGTTTAAACATCAGAGAAAAAGTCAACATGCCGGGCGTGGTGGCACACGCCTGTAATCCCAGCACTTGGGAGGCAGAGGCAGGCGGATTTCTGAGTTCGAGGCCAGCCTGGTCTACAGAGTGAGTTCCAGGACAGCCAGGGCTACACAGAGAAACCCTGTCTCGAAAAAACAAAGAAACAAAACAAAAAAAAATATCAACAAGGTTAAAAACTATTGTTTTATTAAAGAAAGTATAAAACATTGAATTCTACATTTTAAAACACTATTATTTTAAGAATCAGCCAAGTCTCTTCATATTGATGTATGTTCCAACAATTCCACTTTGAATAAAATCTTGAATCCTGAAAAATAAATGGGAAGAAAAAGTTACTATTTACAAAATTTTTGTATTTTTGGTTTTTTAAGACAGGATTTCTCTGTGTGTTCCTGGCTATCCTGGAATTTGCTCTGCAGACCAGGCTGGCCTCAAATCTAAGAGATTCACCTGCCTCTGCCTCTCAAGTGCTTAAAGGCATGTGCTACCACCTCCCAGCTCAAAACTCTTGTTTTCAAAGGTTAGTGCAATTACATAATATAAAATACACTATCTAAAACATTTTAAGTGTGAATTTTAGTGCTGAAGACTATATCCACTGTTTTTCAATTTGATAGCTTTCAACTTGCAAAATTCAAACTTTAATTTAAATTCAAAAGTTAAACAATGATGCCTTCTTTGCTTCCTCCACCATCCTTGAAAGCACTATGCTGTTCCTGTCCTGTTCTCTTCTTTGAAACAGGGTCTCATGCAAGCCCAGGCTGTCCCAGGACCCCTGATCGTGCTACCTCCACAGGAATTTGATGTTTTAGATGCCTCATATACAGTACTTGGTCTTTTGTAACTTTTTCTTTTTTTTAATTTTTTATTTTACTTTAATTTTTTGGGTTTTCAAGCCCTAGCTGTCCTGGAACTCATGCTGTAGACCGGACTGGCCTTGAACTCAGAAATCCAGCTGCCTCTGCCTCCCAGAGCACTTGGATTACAGGTGTGCCTGGCTCTTTTGTAACGTTTTCATTTGAAGGATAATGTCCTCAAGTTCACTCTGGTTGCAACAGGTGACATCCTTTTTTAAAATTGGCAATCCCTCTGTTACATGTGTGATGTAATTACCTTATTCTTGAACGTTTAGTTTGCTTCCAAGAGAACACTGCTGTTTTTGAATACGATGCTATGAATATGAGGGTACACATTTTTGAGGTTGTGCTTCCTATTTTTTGGTATGTATACCCAGAAGTAGATTTGTGACATCGTATGGTTCCTAAGAGACCACTATGGTGTTTTCAAAATAGATAATTCAATTTATACCTCTTCCAACAATGAACAAGGGGTTCAATTTTTTCACAAAAATGCTTGCCAACTATTTTTGGTAGTCATTTGATCAAATATATAAATTACTTCTGGATTGTATATTGTTATACCTAGCATTGTATCAATAAAAATATTTTTTAAATAAAAGACAATTTAAGAAAAAGACCATCATCACCTATAATGTTGCTGTAGCAACATTTATACCTAGCACCTGTAACCCTAGCACTCAGATGGTTAAGGCAGAAGAATGGAATGTTTGAGACCAGCCTGGGTGGCATATGTCTAAAAAAAGATACTAGACTTTGGTAATAGGTGAAAGAGTAAGACTTCCTCTTTCAATATGTTAGTGGTTTTTAGGATTATGCTAATTGTAATACATATACCATCTGAGCCTAGATTTGAAAGATAGACTTCCTGGGTGTTGTGGTAAATGTCTTTAATCTCAGGATTTGGGAGGCAGAAACAGGCAGATTGTGGTTTACATAGCGAGTCCCAGGACATTCAGTGATGCCTAAAGAGATTCTGTCTCAAAACAAAACAAAACAGAAACAAAATATACAAAAAAGACAGAGATTTGAATGCTTACACCATAGAACTTTACCTGTGGCAGGCACCTGGAGCCACACGTGACATTAGTAAAACTTCTGGGGCTTTCCTTGAGGTCGTCCCATTTTTTTTTCCATCTCTCTTTTTAGTTTATTTGCTTTGTATCTCTCAGCCATTAAGACAAGTTCCTCTGGGATATTCTGAAATTATTAAATGTACTATTAGGATTCTGTGTTCCTTTCTTTCTATGACATGTTCAATGACCTTCAAATTATTTCAGAATCTCACAATATAAGACAAAAAAAAGGGGGGGGGCTTTCTCTGCTATTTAACTCCTAACTATATTTCTAAGCTACAAGCTAAGAATAACCTTAACCACACCCATCATTCTACGGTTCCATTCTGTTGTTTCCTAGCTGCCGGATGTTTTTATTTTTAATTTTTTTGTCTGTTTTATTTTCCCTTTATGACTATCTTGCCTAGGTACCTCCACTGCACTTGGTATTTGCAGAGGCCCTGAGAGGGCGTCAGATTTCCTAGAACTAGAGATGACTGTGAGCCACATGCTCACGGGAAATTGGTTCTGGGTACTCAGGAAATGTGCTCTTAATTGCTGAGCCATCTCTTCAGCCCCAACACATCTTAAAAAATTCATATATTTTATGTTGTGTAAGTGTGTGCTCACGCTCCTGGTTAGAGGACAACTCTTGGGGGCCAGTGCTCTCCTGCCACACTGAGAAATTTGGGGATCAAAGTCAGGTTGCCAGGCCCCCCTATGTGTACTTGTCTCACCTGTTTAGCTATCACAGTGGCGCATTTATATCTCTATCTCTATCTATCTATCTATCTATCTATCTATCTATCTATCTACTAAATTATAAAACAGTAGGTTTCCACT
The DNA here is from genome assembly GCA_964023405.1 of Apodemus agrarius. Taxonomy (NCBI): domain Eukaryota; kingdom Metazoa; phylum Chordata; class Mammalia; order Rodentia; family Muridae; genus Apodemus; species Apodemus agrarius. The sequence goes on along the minus strand of OZ030012.1, from coordinate 81,726,527 downwards.
TTATTTTTTTCATGTATCCTTCATTTTGGCCAGTCCTCCTCCTCAGACTGCCAATGCCCCTCTTTAATGGTACCATTTCTCACAGATTCTGTCTCACCCTTGGACCTAGAGTGTTTCCACTGCTGTCTGTTGCTCACTCCTATTATGTTAGGCTTCCAGTCCTGTACTTCTATAGCTTTCGATCTGTGCCATATGATAACCCTCATATTAGTTTACTGTTATACATCAGTACCAAGCAGGGCCCTCAGTACTTGGCATAACATATGACTGAAACATGAACATATATATTTCTAGTAAGTTGCATGTTCTCACCTGATTTGCTCTTTCCAGAATATTAATCAGCTCGGTGGCAACCCTCCAATCGTTTCTTGTGATAAGGGTAATTGACATTCCAGTGCGCCTTTAAGAGAGAAAAAGTTCAAGTCATATATTTTATACTATGTTCTCATAATTCAGTTAATACAGAAAACAGAACAAAACCAATAGACTTCAACCTTTGCACATATGTGTAATAGAGCCAGTATCACATAAACAGCAATTTAGAATCTAAGTAGTCATCCCTTAGCATTCAATGGCATTGGCTCCAGGACTTCCCGAGGATATTAAATCATAGAATGTTCAAGTTTCTTACATAAAATGGCATCACATTTATATATTATCCTGTATAATATAATCATTGCCTAGATTACTTAACATACTTGTGCACATACATTCACATACACACGCACTTTATAAAAATAGATGTTATAGTCTTCCATTTTGGGAACAAAGACAAGAAAAAAAATCTGTGTGTTTAGCACAGGCAGTTTTTTTTGTTTGTTTTGTTTTTGTTTTTTGTTTTGTTTTTTTGAGACAGGGTTTCTCTGTGTAGCTCTGGCTGTTCTGGAACTCACTCTGTAGACCAGGCTGGCCTTGAACTCAGAAATCCGACTGCCTCTGCCTCCCAAGTGCTGGGATTAAAGGCGTGCGCCACCACCCGGTTAGCACAGGCAGTTTTTAAAAAACGTTGATTTATATAGCTGGTCAAGTTTGAAGACACAGAAATTCTGGGTTCAGAAGCCTGATGTAATGTTCAGTTACTTTAAAAACAGCTCAAGAGTTCATCTATAGGGAAAAAGGTGCTCTTCTCATGCTAATGCAAATCTGAATACTTTGTCAATCATAATAAAAATAATCAAATGAGCACAGTCCACTGTTGGAATACTGCAGGCTAAAAATATTAGCATAAACAATTACATACTTGGGAAACTAAGGCAGGAAGATCACAAGGTTCAAGGCTTGCCTGTGGTACTGGGTGGGGGGATACAAAGAGGCCCAGGGACGTGGTTTAGTGGTAGGACACCTTCCTAGTATGTGTGAGGTCTTAAGTTCCATCCCCAGTATTACAAAAACAAACACAAACACACATCGGGGACTGGAGAGATGGCTGCTCTCCCAGCGGTCATGAGTTCAATTCCCAGCAACCACATGGCAGCTTACAACCATCTGTAATGGGATCTTACGCCCTCTTCTGATGTGAAGATATACATGTAGACAAAGTGTTCATATATAAAATACACAAATAAATCTTTAAAAAAAGAACAAGCTGGGCGTGGTGGCACACGCCTGTAATCCCAGCACTTGGGAGGCAGAGGCAGGCAGATTTCTGAGTTCGAGGCCAGCCTGGTCTACAGAGTGAGTTCCAGGACAGCCAGGACTACACAGAAAAACCCTGTCTCGAAAAACCAAAAAAAACAAAAAAACAAAAAAAACCCAAAATGTTAAAAGAAAAAAGAAAGAAAACCTACAGACAACAGGAAACAACTTAAAAGAACTTGAGTGACAAGAAGCCAATCACAGCAGGCTCTAGTTCATCAGATGAAAAGGGATAAAAGAATGACGGTCAAGAGAGAAACAGAACATTGACAGAACAGTCTCTGAGGGGTGACAGGAATCCAGAACCAGAACTGGCTTCTCTCCAGGGTAGACCCAGCTCCTTACCCTGCTCTCCCAGTGCGCCCTACTCTGTGTACGTATTCTTCAATGTTCCGTGGAAAATCATAATTGTAGACATGAGTGATATCATGGACATCAAGACCTCGAGATGCCAAGTCAGTAGCAATAAGTATTCTCACTTTACCTAAAGAGAAAAGAAAAATACTAACCCTGTCTGCTATCAGTGAGTCTAAGACATGTGAAAATATTATTTAATAACTTATTATTTAATCAGATGATTATTGCTTACATGAAAATGGAAAAGGAAGATTTATAAACTACAGGCAAATCACAACACAATATACCACAGCTCATCAAATGGTTCTCTCCTGACCAATTTGAACAATATGGGAAGAGAATGTTTCGGTATGGTCTCAATGAGAATGGCCCCATACACTTCTGTGTTTAATGCTTGGTCCCTTGTTGGTAGAACTGTTAGGGAAGGATTAGGAGGTGTGGCCTTGTTGGAGAAGGTGTGTCATTAGAGGAGGGCTTGAAGTGTCAAAAGCCCTCACCATTCCCAGGCAGCTCTGCTTCATGAGTTCTCAGCTGTTGCTCCAGTGCCCGGCCCGCCTGCTGTCAGGATCCCCATGATGGAGATGGGCCCCAAAGAAAGACTTCCTTTATAAGGTGCCTTGGTCATGGTGTTTTATCACAGCAATAGAGAAGTTACTAAGATATATGTCATTCAGGTAAACTAAGATAAAGTCTCCACTATAAGATAATATGCTGATACTTGTTCATGTGTTAGTCTTTGTGGAGTTGGCAAGTTATCTCTCAGAAGCAGACAGATAGAGCTCTAACAAGTCTATTTGGGGGTTTACAAGGCAAGGAAAGACTGAGAAATGGGAAATATGAAGAGATACCATCACCCAGTCAAGCCCAGGTTCTAGACTTACTCTAAACTGCAACAGAGAGCAATTATAACTCACCTGTCTTAAAGTTCTCTAAGGCTTTCTCTCGGTCACTCTGTTCTCTGTTGCCGTGCAGAGACTCCACTGATATATGTCGGAGAATCAGATCACTTGATAAGTGGTCAGCACTGAAGCAAAGAATAAAGTTAATGATCTTAAGGGCTTATTCTAATACCATTATCAAGCAGCAAACAAATTGTCAAGCTGTCCCCATCTCAAATTAGCTACAAACAGAAACAGTCATGAGTCAATCAGGTGTATTGCTGAGAATGACAAAAGCAGAGGGAAATACTTACACGGCTTTTCTGCTGACGAAGACAATGACTTTGTCTTTAGGTGACATATTCTCAAGGAATGTCTGGATATGAGTTCGTTTCTCTTCTTCTGTGGTAATGATTATATTTTGTTTCACTGTACTTACAGCCTAAATAATTCAGAGATCATAGTATATTAGCACCAGGGAGAAGCCCATGTGGCTCAAACAATGCATTTATAATCCAATTCATACTTTGAAAATAGAAAAGTAGGAGCATAGCAAATTACCTTTTCTACTCAGCATGTAAGCTGTCTTTGGTTTTTATCATGTGTTTACCTACACTGAGTCTAGGAACACCTGAATGACTGTCAGACATGCTGTACACCGTCGGCTACTGCTGTAAGAACAATCATCATCTAATACCATGTTTGCAAGAATTATCTTCCTGAATCTTGGATATTAGACTTTCAGTAATGAATGATGAAATATGAGTCTCAATTCAGTGAGTACTTTGGCAAATTAATACAAAATCACTGGTGTGATTTTTAACTATAATTTAAAAAAGATCTCTTTAGATTGAAGTACTCCTGTTTAGTACTTTAGATTGAAGTACTTTAGATGAAGTACTCCCATTGTTTCTCCTAAACGTTTATCTCTTTACCAAGTATTATTTCATAGTACTCTTATTTTTATGTATATGTATGCAGAAACATAAGAGTGGAGGCCTAAGGATCTTCCTCAATCAAGGCGGGGTCTCTTACTGAACTTAGAATTCTATCACTCTGCCTAGTCTTGGTAGCTGGCTTCTCTGAGATCTTTATGACTGCCACATCTGCCTGGTCTCCACTTGGGTTCTGAGGATCTGAATTCCCACATGTTTCAGTGGCAAGAACTTTATCCAGTAAACTACCTCTTCAAGCCCTCTATTTTCTATCATATACTATTAGTAAACTAATGAATCAACAGAACAGACATATCAAAATCAGTTATTTTCTCCCTTATGTTGGGGATGGCTTTATGAATGCTAAATATGTACTCTCTCACTAAAGTACACCCCACTATGTTCTTTAAGCATAATTTTAAAAAGTTTTAATAGCAATAAAAACAAGCTTACAACTAGATCCAAAGTACCAACATAGACAATCATTGGTTCTTTCAAATAAGATTGTGCAAGACGGCGGACGGCATATGGCCAAGTAGCGCTGGAAACAAAACAAGATACACCATGATCTAAACTTTATTATAACATATTACCAAATTTCTTTAAGAATGCTGTGAATCATGTTATTCATGAAAGAGATTGTTATATTTCCAATCTGTTAAATGAGTGAAACAAATTTACATTAAAATCTACTTAGAGTTGTCTGTCTACAGTTAATCTATTGGATGCAACCTTTAGCTAGGTTTAATAAAATATTGCTTTTCATTCACTTATTTTTTATTTATATTATCTAAAGGTTAAAGATACCTATATAACTTCAAATAAAGTTTCATATATAAAAAGGTAATAAAAGTTTAGTTATATCTCATGTATTATAAAAGATAAAACGAGCTGGGCGGTGGTGGCACACGCCTGTAATCCCAACACTCTGGGAGGCAGAGGCAGGTGGATTTCTGAGTTTGAGGCCAGCCTGGTCTACAGAGTGATTTCCAGGACAGCCAGGGCTATACAGAGAAACCCTGTCTTGAAAAAAACCAAATCCAAAAAAACAAAACAAAACAAAACAAAAAACCCCAAAAGATAAATAAATAACTAAATAAAAGATAAAATGAACAAACCACCAAAACCAAATAATCTGTAATTATCACATAGTGTCAGCAAGGAAAAACAAGTAGTTGGGCACAAATCATTTAGCTACAAATACTGGTCAAAAGCTATATAGATTTATATATTTCTTCAACATATGCAAAGCAATGAAATTGGTCACCTTTTGTATTTTCATATACAATGAAATATAACTTTCTTTTTTGAAATGTCAGAAAACAGAAAATAAAGTAATTTAGTAGTTTTCCTCTGTCATCCAAATATCCTTTTTGTAAATTAAAAAATTTCCATTCACACACAAATGCATTTTATTTTATCAAATCCATCCTTCTACCTCCTCGTAGGATCCTCTCTCCCACCTCCCAACCGCACGCCTATCCCCTTTGCCCAGCTCTCTGGCTCACAAAGACATGCACACCCCCTTCTGAGTTCAATGTGCCACCACACGCATGCTGGTGTAGGGCTAACACTGACACATGCGTGACCTACCATGGCCCCATTCTTCAACAAGAACCTACTTCCCACTGGCTCCTGTTCAATGCAAGCTGGAATTCTGACTAGACCAACTGTGTGCAGGTCTTGTATAGCGACTGCTTGTCCTGTCTAGGAGACACTGTTTTACTGTCCTCCCTCACTTCTGGCTCTTTCATTCTTTTTGCCCCCTCTTCTGTGACACTTCATAGGCCTGGGGCAGGAATCATATACTATTCTTTAAAGAAAAGATTTAGTTTATTACTTTAAATACATGTATAAATCCATGTACACATATACATGTGTGTTTATGTATGTATATATATATATATACACATATATATGTATGTGTTTGTGTGTGTGTGTGTGTATATATATATATATATATATATATATATATATATATATATGCAGGTGCCCCTGCAGGGCAGAGGCATCGGATTTTCTGGAAATGAGTTACAGGTGTGAGTCATCTGACACGGATGCTGAGAACTGAATCTGAGTCCTCTGCATGACCACAGGCACTGTCAATCCCTGAGCCATCTTTCCAGCCTCCATGCCCATTTTTTTTTTTTTTTTTTTTTTTTGGTTTTTCGGGACAGGGTTTCTCTGTATAGCCCTGGCTGTCCTAGAACTCACTCTGTAGACCAGGCTGGCCTCGAACTCAGAAATCCGCCTGCCTCTGCCTCTGCCTCCCAAGTGCTGGGATTAAAGGCATGCGCCACCACGCCCGGCTTCCATGCCCTATTCTTAATACTAATAAAGACAACATAGACCTAGGAAGAATTATTCCTTATAGATCACACAATCATTGCTTTCTCAGTTTTTTTAGTCAGGGAAAATAATCAGATATCAAATGTTTATCTCTAAAGGCAAGTGATCATTTATTCAACATAGATTTTTCCATGAACCATAAACTTTATGTAAAACACATCACAAGTGGCTCAAGCAGGTAAAAGTACTCACTGCCAAGGCCAAGAACCTGATTCCACTTCCAGAACCAGTATGGTGGAGGGAACCTACTCTTGCAAGTTGTCCTTTGACCTTTCCACATATGCCACAGTGCTTGCACAACAAACAAAAATAAACAGCTGGGCCTGATAGTGCATGCCTTTAATTCCAGCACTTGAGAGGCAAAACTCTCCTAGTTTGAGGCCTGTCTGGTCTACATGGAAAGTTCTAGGCTAGGCAGAACTTCGAAGTGTATCCAAAAAAAAAAAAAAAAGTAAAATAACAAAAGTAATAAATATATAATATATAATAAAAATATAACGAAGGAAAGCTATAACAGTCAATGATAAAGTAGACATTATTATAGCTACATTTAAGAATCTCAAAATACTTTTAAGTAATGGTCTAAAATATTGTTGAGAAATCAACCTAATAGAATGGGTTTTTAGCTGGGCAGTGGTGGTGTACGTCTTTAATCCCAGCACTTGGGAGGCAGAGGCAGGCAGATTTCTGAGTTTGAGACCAGCCTGGTCTACAGAGTGAGTTCTAGGACAGCCAGGGCTATACAGAAAAACCCTGTTTCTAAAAACCAAAAAAAAAAAAAGGTTTTTTAACTTACTTCTATTCTGAATACATAATTAGGCATACCAACCTTGTCATAATAGTCTGCCGGTCTGGGCGTACATCTAACAAAATCTTCATTATCTGGGGTTCAAATCCCATGTCCAGCATCTTGTCTGCTTCATCTAAAACCTGTACTCAAAGCGAAGAATGTAGTCAGTCTCATATTGAAACACTTATTTCTCCCATTAAACCTATAACCACCTCAACTTCTGAAAGACCCAGAATAAACTTTCTGTGGGCAGAAAAACAGACTGATGTGTTTCACTTGATTCCCAATTGCTTCTTTGCCCACCAAGTGAGAAAAAAAACAAATGCCTAACTTTCCTACTCTTTACTATGCTAAGGGAAATGGGGAATATTCCCAGAACACAAAGCACTACGAAACAGCCACCCCACCACCCACATTTTTCTACAGATTCAGCTCTTTTGCCTCCCAGTATTCCAAACCCTTCTTCTATGATTACCAAATAGGTTACACTTTTCAGGTTGACAAAGTTATTCATTTGTAGGTCATTCAATCTTCCAGGAGTTGCAATAATGATGTCTACACCTTTTGAAACATCTTGGATTTGTCCATCTCTATCACCACCACCATATACACAAACACTTAAAAAAAATCAAGAAGTTCACATTTAAGCAAATAATATGCCATCATAATTCAAAATTGCAATTAACCTAAGCATTTTGGTTACAGGATAAGAGAAAGTAAAACAGAATCTGATGTTTTTAGGAGTACCTGTCCCTTTGTGGAAACTATTCATACTGCTAGGAAATACCTCCAGTATTTCCTAAAGAACAGCTTCTACATTGTCTGTCTCTATGACATGACTACTGTACTCAGATCAGATTCTGAAGGAGTGAGACTAATGAAGACGAGAGAAGCCACAACAGCCAAAGGAAAACTCAGCACGACCCTGTCATGTTAGTAGAGCACAGCAGTGATTTTTACACATGTATTTTGTTTTCGAGATAGGTTTCTCTGTGTAGTCCTAACTTTCCTAGAACTCGATCTGTACACCAGGATGGCCTTGAACTGAGATCATCTACATCTGACTTCCAGGTGCATCACGTGGTAATTCATTAGTATGTCTGACTTTCGTTGTTGCACACCAATTGAAAATTAATATGTAGAGTTGGGATGACAGCTCAGCTGTTGAATACTTGGCTAATACGTACAAGGCTGTGAATTTGGACCCAAGAACCACACACACACACATATTTTAAATTTAAATAAAATCACTACAAACATGAAGGTGAATATAACACTTGTACAGAATGACTTACCTTTTAAGATCACCATATGAATATTTAGAACATTCAGCTTCTACTTGAAGAGCTAATTCTCGGGTGGGTGTAAGGACTAACATGCCAGGTCCATTTCTTTGTTCTCTGGCTCTTTAAAAGGGAAACAGTAATATTAATTTGTTCGCCTTAGATGCATGGAAAGTTTATTAAGTACAAGATTTTTAATGATGAGTGTCAAAGACAGACAAGGCATATTTGTACTTTTTGGTGAAGTGTGATTAAAAGTTTCTCCTTTAGGGCTTATGGGACTTATGGGGAGGGAGGAACCGGGAAAGGGGAAGTCATTTGGAATGTAAACAAAGAATATAGAAAATTAAAAAAAAAAGTTTCTCCTGTAGACTTTGGTTTATTAATCACAATTAACATACCTAAATATATAAGCTGCTGGAATAAGTTTCTACAAACTTTTACTACAAAGGCATAGTTACCATAAAAATGACAAAAGCAAGAAAATAAGCCACATACACCACAAATCCACTCTCAAATTCTTATTTGTTCATTTAACATAACTTTTTAATTAACAGTTCATTTTAAATGACATTTTCTCATTGAATAGAACTATACTGGACAATTTATTCACACAATTTTAATTAATTAAACAGCATGACTTAGGGCAATTTAAACAATTTGACTCCAGTGTCTTTCTCTTATGACTGGTAGTGATCACTGCCCATGCTTCCTGATGTGGTTCTATGAATGGATGCTCCATCGGCATAGCCACAGTGCATCCTGGCCAAGAAGAGGCATCAGTTTGAACAATGCAAGAAATGACAAGAACTTAATTATAGCTCTGGTTCTATATTTATTAAATCCCTGGTAAGAGAATGAAGCTAAATGAATTCTTACAGTGGTTGAGAGTCTAGATGAATAAATCCAGGCATTAAATAGGACAGTGTCTTCCCTGTTCCAGTTTGTGCTACTCCAATAAGATCTATTCCTTGCAGAACTATTGGCCACGCCTGGGACTGAAAAAGAGTGATAAATACTTAAACAAGAAGTGTAACTCTTCTCTCTGTTCTTGTCCTTATTTTTAAATACACTCCTGGCAGTGCTGGCAGGAGGTACTGAGCATATCCTTTTATGACACAGCTATTCCCAGGTGGTTTAACTTCTAAAATACATTAATTGGGGGAAAAGTGTTCATTGAAAAATGGAGTTAACAAAGGCATACCTGAATTGGTGTAGGTTTTTGAAAGCCTGCTTTTTTAATGTTTTCCATAACTTCTGGGTAACTTTGAAAGGCATCTTCAAATTTACATATAGGATTGGGGATAGGACGTTTCTCACCATCTTTCAAGTCATCACATGTTATATTAAAATTTTCTTTCCTTTATAGGAAATACAAGCATTAGTGGACTTGTTCAATTTACACAAGAAAGAAAAAATATTTCTTACAGTCAGTTCAGGTAATAACTAGAAATTTATCTGCAACTGACTTGTAGAATTTTAAGGTGGGATAGACTAAGAAATGGAGGGCTGGACATGGTGGCACGCACTTGGAATGCAGCACTTGGGAGGTGAAGACAGGAGGATGTGAGGCCAGTCTGGGATGTACAGACTATTTCAAAACAAGCAAACAAATGAACAAACAGGAAGAGAAATAGGAGCCTGTTTCCCTCTTATGCTGAGGATGCAGAGGGAAAAGCAAATCTCCTTCAATTATATGGGTGAATGACTGAATGGGAATGGGAATGGGAAGTGGAACCCACATATGTGCAACATAACACAAAGTTAGACTAACATGGTCCTAAGACTAGTTATGTGACCAAGGTTTAGCATTATCTCCGTCATCTTTCTACTCCGTCCGTCCATCCGTCCGTCCGTCCGTCCATCCATCCATCCATCCATCCATCCATCCATCTAACCATCCATCTACCTTTCTGCAAGTCTCATGTGGCCTTGACTAGTCTCAAACACTACATGTAGCTTACAATGACCTTGAATTTCCTAGTCATCCTACCTCAACTTCCAGAGTGCTAAGATTACATTATTTCTAAGATTTGTATCAGTTTTTAAGGTTATTAAGAAACTAGAGAGATGGTTCAGCAGTTAGGCATACTAGTTCCTCATGCACTGGGGTTCAGTTCCCAGTACCCACATGGTGGCTCATAACAGTTTGTAACTCTTATTCCAGAGGATTCAGTGCCCTCTTCTGGTTTCCTTGGGCACCGAATACATGTAGTATTCATATACATACAGGCTAAACACTCACAAACTCAATAAAAATCTTATGGCATCAGATAAGAAATGAAGAGGTTGGGGGCTGGTGACATGGCTCAGCAGTTAAGAGCACTTGCTGCTCTTCTAGAGGTCATGAGTTCAATTCCCAGTGACCACATGGGGATGTGTAATGGGGATCTGATGCCCTCTTTAGGCAGGCGGAAACATATGCAGCAGATTACTCGTACATTAAATAAATAAAATTAAAAAGAGAAAAAGAAAAAGAAACGAAGAGGTTAAGAAATTATTCTTTGCTTTGTAGCAGACAGAATACAGAAAGGCCTGGTCTGAATTCAGAGAACTGATTGAAGCTGTGTCTTCTAAATATGAGACAGGAGTTTCACCCATGAAATCTCAGATATAAGGCTCCCTAAACCTGAATAGTTACACCAACTGACATGCTACAGTTGTTGGGGGGAAATCTCACAAGGCCTCACACCCAAATGAAGAGCTACAGGCAATTAGTGTCTGTTGAGGGAAGGAGACTCAGTCTTCCCCAAGGACAAAGCCCCTAACTGGTTATCTAACACCAAGTACTCAGCCCTAAAAACATATGTTACGTAACAACAAATGGAGTTAAGCAGGTTACATAATTCATGTAACAATGATAGAATAACAGTAATAAAGAGAGAAGTCCATGAATTTGAAAGGAAGTAGAAGGGACACATGAGAAGTTGGAGGGAGGAAAGGAAAGGTGAAAATGATGTAAATAAAGTATATATATGTGAAATTAAAAAAAAAAAAAAAAGACATAGCAAATACAGCGCTGGCCAGATGCTCACGGGGTAAAGGTGTGTGACGGCAAGTCTCATTTCTATCCCTGCGACCACAGAGTTGGAGAGAGGAAATTACTGTAAGTAATCTTTTGGCCTCCATGTGTGTGCCATGTCATGTGTGCACATACACATACATAAATAAATGGAATTAAAAGTAATAGGTTTCATTGGGAAAAAAAAGAAATTATTGTATTTAAAAATCAAGTTTTTACCTTTTCAACTTTTCACTGTTAGCTGGTTAGCTAGGCTGTGGAGTACGGCCTAGAGTGCATGGAGCCCTGAGTTCACTCCTAAGCACACACACGCTGGGCACACGCTGGGCGTGATGATGCACACCTATGATCTCAGCATAAGGAAGGTAGAGGCAGGAGGATAAGAAATTCAAGGTCACTTTTGGCTGCACAGTACTTGAGGCCAGCCTGGGAAGGCAGTCTCAGGAAAAAAAAAAATTTACAAATTATATTGATTTACTTAATATGTATGTATATGTATGTTGGTAGTGGGGCACACACTGGCCACAGAGCCCATGTGGAGGTCAGAGTCAACTTACACCTGTGGATCACAGGGTGTCAAACTCAGGCTTTCAGGTTTGATGGCAGGCTTTGAACAGCTGACGCATTGTGCCAGCCTTAAAAAAAAAACAAACCCTTAATTTTCCAGTGTTGGAGACATCATTCTCTAAACTACTATCCAATACAATAGGCACCCCTAACATGTGACAATTTAAATTTAAAATTAAAATACAGTCATGAAAATTAATGAGAGTAGATGCATTGTGAGAGATTAGTAGTTGGTAATTTGTTTCATAAACATGACAGTGTACTGACACAAAACTATATATAATTGTCAAATACAACCTGGCCTTTATAATTTTATGTACTTTTTTATTTTATTATTTTATGTGTATGAGTGTTTTGTCTTCAAGTGTTAAGTGTACCACATACATGCATGCCTGATACCCACAGAGGTCAGAAGTAGGAGCTGGATCCCTGGGATTGAATTACAAATGGTTGCGAGCTAACATTCAGGTGTTGGGAATCAAACCTGAGTCCTTTAAAACTCTTAAAAAGCCGGGCGGTGGTGGTGCACGCCTGTAATCCCAGCACTCTGGGAGGCAGAGGCAGGCAGATTTCTGAGTTCGAGGCCAGCCTGGTCTACAGAGTGAGTTCCAGAACAGCCAGGCCTATACGGAGAAACCCTGTCTAGAAAAAACCAAATCCAAAAAACAAAACAAAACAAAACAAAAAACTCTTAAAAAATTAAACTCTCCAGCCCAATTTGGCCTTTAAAAAAAGATTTACTTCTACATTTCTGAGCGTTTCACTTGCATATTTATAAGTGTACCTTGTGCATGAAATCTCTAAGGAGGCAAAAAAAAAAAAAAAAAAAAGTGATAGGCCCTCTAGAACTGGAGTTATCAACAGCTGTGAGCTGCTGTCTGGTACTGGGATCGAACCTGGATCCTCAGTAAGAATCGTCAATGCTTTTAACTGAGCCCTCTCTCCAGTCCCTCAATCTGGACTTTGGAAAGTGTGTGCGTGTGTGTGCGTGTTATGTATGTGTGTGTGTACATGTGCATGTGTGAGTGTAAAGGACAGAGATCAACTGCAGATACAGATGTCTACCTTGTTTTGCGACAGGGTCTCATTGTCCTGGAGCTTCATGAGGGCAGGCAGGCTCGCTGGCCATCGAGCCCTAGTGATCTGCCTGTCTTCCCTTCCCCTAATGCTCACTAAACCAGCTTGCTATGTGTTAGTGTTATTTCTTTTCTTTTCTTTTTTTTCTTTTCTATATTCTTTGTTTACATTCCAAATGCTTTCCCCTTTCCAGGTTCTCCCCTCCCCATGAGTCCCATAAGCCCTCTTCCCTCCGCCCATTCCCCAATTACCCCCCTCCCATTTCTCTGTCTTGGTACTTCCCTACAATGCTGGGTCAAGCCTTTCCAGGACCAGGGCCCTCTCCTTCCTTCTTCTTGGGAATCATTTGATATGTGTCTTGAGTATTCAGAGCTTCTGGGCTAACTTCCACTTATCAGTGGCTGCACTCCATGTGTGCTCTTTGGTGACTGGGTTACCTCACTGGGGCAAGCACTTTACTCACTGAGCTAGAGAGATGGCTCAAGTGTGTAAGGACATGTGGTGGCAAGCCTGATGACCTGAATTTGATTCCTGGATCCACACATCACTCCCCTCCACCCACAAACACAAATACAATAAAAACAAAGATTTAAGCTAGCCTACACAGCAGTGGGTGTCACCATGACATTTTCATACATATAATTTGTTCTTATTCATCTTTTTTTTTTTTTCCTGCAAAGTCCTGCCCTAACAACCTGCTTCTTAATGCTGCCAAGAGTCTACGATAAAGGCAAGATATGAGTTTGGGAATGGACAGACAGCTCGGGAGCGAAAAGCACTTACGCTTGTGAAGACCTGGGTTTGGAACCCAGTACCCAAAGGGCAGTACATAACCCCACAGGAACTCATGTAGTAAACATACATATATGCAGGCACTTGTGCATATACATACATATATATATATACACACACACATTATATATAACAAAAATAAATATTTTTTTCTACAGAAAAAGATGAGTTTGCTGGTAGTATGTGACATATAACAATTCCTTTTTTCCCTTTTCTTTTTTCTTTCTTTCTCTTTTGAGACAGAAACTTGTACTCAAGACTGTTCTGGAGCTCACTATGTAGACAAGGATGCCCTTGAGCTTCTGATCCTTGCCTTCATCTAGAAGGCTGGGATTACAGGCATGTGTCATGCCCTACTGTACCTGGCTATGTGGTGCTAGGGACCAAACTCAGGGTTCTGTGCAAGCTAGGGAAGCACTCTATCAACTGACCTATGTTCTCAGTCCTGCAGTGGTTTTGTAAATTTGGGAAGACCAAAACCAGAGTCTTGTACATGCCAGGTAAGCACTCTACTACTGATGCACCGACCCCCCCCCCCAGCCCAAGTTTACTTTTGTTAGAATAAATATGCTTTAAAATTATACTTAGGAGCAGTCATTTGTTCTCATTGCAATGTTTACAAGCTGTACACTACACATTATACTTTAACCAGCACGTTACCACACAAGTGAATAATACATTGCACTGTGTTATAACAGCTGCAATTGCTTCAAAATAGTTCTTCTTCAGAATCTTATATAATTATAAGATTATATAATCTTATGGGGTCACTATCATGGAGGTTGAGGTTGACTTTACATCCCCAGTATGTATTGTTCTCTAGCTGTAAGAGCCACAGTTGGTGTTCAGTTGCTATGTATAACACTGAGACCCAAACAGACCAGCTTCCATCGCCACAACCAGACTTCCGTTCTTGTTTGTGATGGTCTTGCTGACCTTGAACTCATGATGCTCCTGCCTCTGCTCCTGAGTGCTGAGATTACAGGCATGTGCCACCATGCTCCACTGTAGTATTCAACAAGAACACTCTAACATGCATTATGTAAGATGCAGCCACATTTTCAGCTGAGCAAGCATGAAGTTGGGTGTAGTGTTCCAATACAATCATTCAAAAGCCTTGCCTACTGAGTCAACAGTCAGAGCCTAAGAACACACTGAGGTAACGAAACAGCTACCCACCTCCAGTTGTCTATCTGCACTTGTGACATTGAGCTTGTCGTTGCTGACTCTATGTAAAAGTTTTTCTTAATTGGAGGTAAATCTGGGACAAAGATGACAATCCAAACTTTGATAAATAATAATACTGCACATTTACTAATAGTTATTCAAAACTACAGATATCAAACTAGAATAATATTCAGTTCTCTATGCGTACAGTTTTAGATGGTTCTACATGTTGCTTCTCAGGCTTATGCCACTCTACAAGATTTCTTTTTGGTTTTTCTTTCAACTATATTTTTCACCCAGAAAAGAATATTTTAAAAATATGTGTATTTTGTTACTTACTATATATGTGTGTGCACATCTGTGTGAGTGTATGTCACATGTGTAGGTGTCTGTGGTGGCCAGAAAAGGCAGTCAGATCCTCTGGAGCTGCAGTCTCAGGCAGTTGTGAGTCAGCCAACAAGGGTGTTGGGAACGACACTCAGGTTCTCTGCCAGAGCCACAGGGAGGAGTGGCTCATTCAGCCCCCAAGAAGGAGTCTTTAACACAAGAGGACAGGAGAGAATGATTTTTTTCCTATGCAGGGACTCACTGTGTAACTGGTTGTCCTAGAACTTACTATGTAGAACAGACTGGCCTTAAACTAACAGAGATCCACCTGCTTCTTCGTCCTGAGTGCTGGGATTAAAGGTGTGTGCCACTATGCCTAGCTGGAAGGCATGGTTTTTAAAGAAGCCCAAGTAATTGCAACAAATGAATTTATTCTAAAACATTTAAGATTGATTTTTTTTCTTCAAAAGTCAATACCATTAGTTTAAAAATCTTTTAGATTTATTTTTATTTAGTTTTTTAGATAAAATTTCATTATGTATCTCTGGCTGGCTTTAAACTTTCAGAGAACTGCCTGCCTCTGCCTCCAGTGTGCTGGGATTATAGTACCTGCCACTATACCAGGCTATTTTTATTATGTGTGAGTGTATGTCTGTATGTGGGTGTGTGATGCAGGCCCTGCAGGGGCCAGAGGCATTGAATCCGTGGAGCTGGAATAACAAGTGGTTGTGAGACAACCAACATGTATCTTAGGAACCAAACTCCAGTTTCTGCAAGAGCAGTACTCTAAGCCACAAGCCATCTCTCCAGTCCCACACCATTAGTGTTTGTTTTCGTAATGCTGATAATCAAACCTGGACCGTCACCTTCAGGAAAAGTGCTCTACTACTGAGCCATAAACTCCCAACTCCCATACTACTACTTTTAGGCATTAAATATAAAGATCGTCATTCAACTTTATGAGGTAGTCTTGGTCTTGTGTGTGTATGTGAGTATGGTTTATGTGTGTATGTATAGCATATATATGTGCATGTGCAAGCCAGAGAATGGTGGTCCTTGTTGCCTCTCCTTGAATTTGAAGCTCACCAGCTGGCTAGACTAGGCTGGTCAATGAGCTCTTGGGATCTCCTTGTCTCTATTCCCCAAGCTATGGGATTACAGATGATCAGCACCCACCTTGCTTTATAAGTGGGTACTGAAGATGTGAACTTGGTTCTCATGCTTACTGTGGCAAGCGCAAGAGTTTTGACTTTCTGCAGCCCCCGAGGTTGTAAAAGTTCATTATACCTCTTCTAAGCTTAATTCCTTCCACAGTGCCCTCATAACACATCGACTGTCTAAAAACATAACATGCAGAGGTTCTGACTCATGTAATGATATAGTTACCAACATTACGATTACTTTATTATTAGTGTATTACCTTTTGTGCATATGTGAAGTATGTGTGAGTATGTATACACACATCTGTGTATCAGAGTATGCTCCAGCCAGTGGAGGCCAGAGGACAATCAGGTATCTCCCTTTATTCCTTTCTGCTATAATTTCTTGAGGCAGGATATCTTACTGAAGCTGGCAGCCAGTGCTCCTGGCTGTCTCCCTACCCACATGCTAGAGGTGCAGGCATGCACATGCACAGGACCATATCTAGCTGTTTATGTGGATGGGGTACTAAGAGCTAAATCCAGGTCCTCACAGCCACACAGTAAGTACTCTTAAGCAGTGAGCCATCTCTCTAGTCTACACAAACACTGAATAATGATGCCATATTGCTGCCTCATTTAAGAGTCTAAAAGTAGACACTTTATAGAGCCTCTGCTTCTTAAACTTTTTTTCTCAGAGCCACTTTTCACTGGTGAAATTTTTACCTGACGGAGGATATTATATAAAACCACTATATGTATCAAATATTCACTGATAATAAATCAAAGATTTACTTTAAAAAATTTTGGTATATACAGAATTTTACAACTTATTAAAGGTTAAAGTAAAATTGTATTGTAGTGAGATAGATATGATGCTTTTTTCAAAATTTAATTTGTTTGTTTGTTTTTTGAGACAAAGTTTCTCTATGTCATCCTGGCTCTCTTGGAACTTGTTCTATAGGTCAGGCTGACCTTGAACTCAAGAGATCCAACTGCCTCTGCCTCCTGAGTGCTGGGATTAAAGGCATGTACCACCACTACCCAGATTATTTTTATATAGAGAATTAAATTTTATATAGAGAATAACACAAGGGTATAGAGCACTGTTTTCAGAATTATATTTTATATTCTATTCATCTATACTGAAGAATACCAATTCACATAAATGTATACTATAAAATGATCATTTCATAAATTGTTGGAAATTCTATCCCAATTCCAAGGTAAATTCTTTAAATGATTTTCTTTTCTGAAATTCCCCTGCAACACAAATAGCAATTTTTATTTATTTTTTTCAGACAAGGTCTCACTATGTCATCCTGGCTGTCCTGGAACTTGTTATGTAGACCAGGCTGACCTTAAACCTACAAAGATCTCCTTGCCTCTGCCTTCGGAGTTCTGGGATCAAAGGTATGTGCTATCATGTCTGGCCAGTGATTTTTTAGAATCAAACATTCTAGCACAATACAATTCAAAGATTCACTAACTTGATAGGTCACATGGTAAGAAACATGAAAAAAAAAAAACCAACTCTTTTTTTTCCATAGTTAAAGCATGTTTCTGGAAAGGTCAAAAAAACTTTGCATGTAAGATTAAAAAAACAAAAACAAAAACCACTGCAATTCATAGCATGTAACGGCCTCAGGTCTCTGGTGAGGTGTGTGTGGTGTGACAGAATAGTGCAGAGCTCACTGTGTCAGGACCCAGGCTATGGTGAAGGCCTGTGTCTCCACACAGTGAGCACCACCCGGGACACCTCAGATCTAGTATGCTTTTGATTCTGAATTAATGTCTGGTCACTTAGTGTTCAGAAACCTTGCACTCTTGCCACAGTTTCATGATCCTTGAATTTAGTTACGTGACCCTCTGTGGGTCCTGACCCACTGATTAAGAAGCTGGATTACAGAGGATATGAA